>WJSH01000888.1:5150-31639 GCA_009757365.2 Lepidium campestre | reverse complement strand
TGGGTTTTTTTTTTTTTTTTTTTTTATTGTTGAATACAAACAATTGGATTTTGAAAAACAATCTCTATGGGCCAACGACAATTTAAAAAGGTATCGCTTTGATCGATTCAGCTCAGTTGAACTCAGTATCAGGGGTTTTTTGTGGGTTAGGTTTAACTTATTGGACCATCGTAAATGTTTTTAATGTTAAAAGGCCCTATTTTAGTTTATAAATTTTTATTTGGGTCATTTGTTGTTTAAGTTTTTCATGGGCCTAAATTATGAAATCGTAAATATTGAATATATGTTGAGATGATTTTCAAAATTGTTATATTCCGGTTCATTATATTTAATTTTGGTTATGTGTTTTATAAAAGATTTTTCCACAATGAATTATATTTATAATTTCAGTTTTTATATATAACATCTGCGCATAAGTATTTATTTTTCTTTACTTTATACATTATTGTTAGATGTTTTGTAAAAAGAAAATTTCTTACAGTAACAAAAGAATTTAATTATAATTTTTGCAAACATGTGTAACTAAAGAAACTAGATACAAAATGCAAAGAAATTAACTAAACAACAAAATTAAATGCCGAGGACAGATGGGTCAGTGGTGTTTCTCACTTTACAAATTCTCAAGGCACCGAGGTTCGATCCTTCCCCGCGACAAGTGGGAGAAAAAAAAAAGATTTTAAGGAGTAGGATTTGACTATGGATCGGATCTTGTCGATTTAAATTGTTGGAAAAAAAAACAACAAAATTAAATAAATGTTTATTCAAAAAAGTGCAACACATAAAACTACGACCGTGAACTACGGAGTTTTTTATTCCTGGCAAAATATGTTTTCACCCAAAACATCATTCAATATCATGAACTTGGAATGTTTGGTCATATGATTAACCAAATATGAGTGTAATCCTAAGACCAAACCTGCAACAACCCGTTTATAACAGTCATTTAACAAAATAATATTATGACTTGAAAACATAAAAAAAAAAAAAATCATGCGTTACCAGCTTGGGTACCACCTTAATTTAATATTAAAACTAGTAACTTGCAAACCCAATAGATCAGCCCACAAAGATTACTTTAACACGGACCTACAATTATATGTTCATATTCGCTTCATGATGAACTGGGTTGATCTGGTGTGACATGCAATAAGAATCTCTGCCAATATATCAAACCAAGCTTGTCCATTAAGTCAGAGCGAGACCGGCTAATTAATGCGGGATCACAGTTAGGTTTAGCCTTTGGGTATACGGATATCCAGATCCAATCAGATTTTCAAATCTTTTAATTTATCTATATAAAACCGATTTGAGTATTTTAAAATTATGAATCAGATTCAGTTTAGCAAAATTTTAGGTTCGGATTAGGTTTAGATGTTTTAATCTAAAATATTTTAAATTTTTCAAAAAAATTCATAATTTAATAAAAAATTGAATATTTTCATTTTTTAATTAAAAATGATTTATATATTTAAATTTATAATTATAATTATAATTTAAATATTTAAATGATTAAAATTTATATATAAATCATTATTTTAAAGATGTAATTGTATTACAAATATTTTTAGGTACTTATTCGGTTCTCGGCTTTCACATATCCGAATGCCCAAGATCCCATTTAGGTACTTTGTAAAGTCCGGATCCTCTTACTTTGAATCAAGATCGGATTCAGGTTTGGACTCTTGGTAATATGACCAGGACTAACCACAGTCGTGTTCTGACATCGACCTACCTTTCGTTTAAATATCAAAAGATACTTTTAGTGCTAATTCTGATCCCCCAACAATCATTATATTAAGAACCAGTGCAAATCTATAGGGCAACTAGTGCGTGCTAAAGAAAAAAAATGCCAATTTAAAACAAAGAGAAAACTACAACGTTTGATCTTATTTTTCTTTGCTGCCAACATAAAAATAATAAGACGCGATATCGCCGATTTAAAGGCAGACATACAATGAAACAAAATGTCGAAAGGGGCCAAAACTCATTCAACACTCAATTCTCTCTCTTTGCCTCTTTTCTTGTGAATTCTTCATGATTTGAATTCTAACGACTCATAAAACATATCTGAGAGTGAATCGCTAAAAGGCTGGGATGAAGAAGAATATAAAGTTACAGAAAGGAAGAAACTCAAGCCATTTTCACTTTCCTAGAAGGAGGTCGGCGGAATAAGCTTATCAAGTCATCCAGACCCTGTCATCATTTCAAAGGACTGTTAATTAAAACAACTCTATGTATATGGATAGGTGAATCAAGTTTATTTATGTACACTTTTATGTTTACCCGAGTAGTGATGACGAGGAAACTAAAAAGTACTATTAAGTATGATCCTAATACCAGAAGCAAGAGCAAGTCGAATGTTACACTCGCCACCTATAGACACGAGCATCAATTAGAAATACAACAAGGTGTGGTTGAAGTAAAACTCAGAGAAAATGTGCTTTAGCCTTTAGCAAAGTCTCTGATCTCTCGTTTATAATAAAACT
The DNA here is from genome assembly GCA_009757365.2 of Lepidium campestre. Taxonomy (NCBI): domain Eukaryota; kingdom Viridiplantae; phylum Streptophyta; class Magnoliopsida; order Brassicales; family Brassicaceae; genus Lepidium; species Lepidium campestre. Next base: position 29,153 of record WJSH01000888.1, on the reverse strand, counting down.
TTACAGGGTTTATCACAACCAGCGGAGTGCGAGGGACCTTCATCACATGAACAAAGCTAGTGTTATAGAAAATTAGAGACTGATGATAGTACCTGGTATATATTAAGGCTAGCCTTTGTTGCGTCGTAAAAGGTGAAACTTCCATCTAAGGATTCATGTTGAACTCTCACTTCAGCAGTATAATCTTCTAGTTCCTGCCAAAAGGCATCTCACGTAGTTAACACCAGAAATCATAAACAATTGCCGGGTATCATGTGGTAGAGAGTAATCGAACATGACATTGTCAGAAATAGAGAATATACTTTCTTCAAAGCCATGATCAATGGTTCGTTTTTTGCGAGGAACGGTGCCACCCGAGGAGTTTGTGACAGAAGATCCAACCATGATCTCACATAGAAGGGATTTACAGCCAAACTACTGTCATCAGCAAATATCTTAATGTCTTTTCCTTGGTGACCATAAATATGCCTCTGCAATAAACAGATTTTAATGTTTGTGAACTTGATACACATTTTCTCTTCAAATTAAATCAACTACAGTATAAGAAGTACTTGAATTGAGTGGTTGTCTTACCGCAAGGCTTTCAGCCACCAACTTGACACCCTTAATGATAGCATCTTCATTTACCAATTGCCTGCAGAGAAAGGATTTTCGTATTTCGTTTTAAGGATAACGGAAATTCTTGATGGATAGAACAGACGCTGATAAAGGTTGTCAGAGTGCATGAAACATATGAATAGTTTTGTATGTGCTACCTTGTGTCAGACAGACTTCCAGCATTTTCCAGTAGCTCTGGTGGACTCGAAAGTTCCGATAGAGTGGCTGCAGTTACTCTGAGTCTTGAAAACTGTTCATGCTCCCAAGCAACCTAAAGATATCAGCGGCACAAATTCAATCAGAAAGGGTCTACTGTAATGAACAGAAAACATATCTGACAGAGAGAGAGAACATAGTATAGTCAAACATCTCAAATAACCCATGCATGAGAAGATAATAAAAGAAATGAAATAAATATCAATTAACTAAGCAAAAAGGTAGGTTATATTACAGAATTAGCATTTCAAAATGTAAAGGCTTGCCTACTCATTGCCTAATCTAAATTTCAGCACAGAACTAACAGTCAATTGGACACCTTAAATTTCCAGGACCCAGATGGAAAAGAACACGCAGAACTAAGAAATACTCTTGACAATTTGACATTTGCATCGTTTTAAAAGCGCAGTATCAACTCACTCGTGAGTTCGAGATATTAATCTTCTTGTGCTTCAAAGCAACTTGAAAACCCAAGTCTTCTGCCACATTAGAGAATCCCTGAAAAGAAGCATCCATTAACCAATTGACCATAAGAGCTAGTCACTGCAAACATCCATACACTATTATTTTTACCTCAAAAATTTGTTTTATATAGGCATTATCCGGAGGCTTTGACACATGGACCAATAGTTCACCGTCCCAAGAACCAACACTGTTCAGGCAAATGGCATAATCAATGCTCTCACGCATCCTCTGATCAAGGCTCTTTAACCACTGCAAAGATATGATGCTTGATGAAGAATACCAACAAGTTTGTACAACAAACAAAAAAATGCAGGAAAAATACACTTAGTAGATTGGAGAAGTAAAGTTCTAGTACCTTTTGAGTTCCTAAATAGTTGTATGGTCCACCAGATGTCAGTGCAAAAAGTAAATTGTATCTTCCTCTTGTCTTGGGATTTGAGTACAAAATGGAAAATAGTCTAGCTACTTCAAGAAGCGCCACGACCCCACTTCCATTGCTGTCACTTCCGACTGATAATGCCTACAAATACAAGTTAATCAGGTCTATTCTACCACAATTCGAAAATTATCTACTACTGAATTTACGTACAGGAGCTGCTCCAAAGGTATCATAGGATGCAACTACAGCAATTGTTGGAAGCTGGTTGGTATCTCCATCTGCTCTTGATCCCGGAAGCCATCCCTACACACAACCCAACTCTATCAGTCTTTCTGTATGTCAAGCATAACAACTGAGTGTCTTTAGGCTGTCTTGCCAACCAAACTCATCTTAAAATACAGCCAGCCAAGGTTCCCATAACTGAATAAACTAATTGTTGAAGCCACGATAGGGATGGTTCTAAATTTAACAGATATCAAAGCTAATCATGACATTATCGGAATCAAATAAAATTCACTGAGTTACCTGAATGTTTGCGATGGTGGGAGATGCAATTTTCCTAGGCTCTGATACAGAGATAACAAGCTTATATCTGAAAATAGTTACAGAAAAGATGATTTACATACACACTACAAGATCATCAGTAAAGCTTTTGCTTGGAAATGAACAATATCATAGATCGAATGAGCAGACTCAAATATTGATACACAGTTCAACAATGCTTCAAGCATCTAACTATACATACAAGTTGTGCAAGTAGACTAACTGTTTAATACATAGCTTTCCCAATCTTAAAGTCACACATTATCATTAATTAGTATACTAAGTTTGTAACAAAACTGTTAGCCAGAAGGCATAATCACTACAAAATCTCATCATATTTTGGAGAGTCATTGACAATTAACTGACTAACCCGCCTGTAGTCGCAGTAGCTTGCTGACCAAGTGCATCATTTTTCTTTACATCAGCCAGCATAGCATCAGTCTCTTCATTCTCAAAGGCAAAGTACACAGGAAACTGAAATCATAATAGGCGGTTACTTACCATAAAAGCTCTGTAAAGTGTAAAGTACTGATCAACTAAACTAATACATTTGAAACAAGATACTCACAGCTATGTTTCCATGGACAAGTAACTTCTCAAGTTCTGCTAATAATTTCCTAAACCCATCAGTTTCAGAGTTTAGACTTCCACCACCAATGTTTCCTGGCCTAAAAGTCTGAGGAAGCAAAATCAATAATCCCCCAAGAGACTGCTTTTGAGAGATGTAATCTGCCATCAATATTAAAAAAGTAAGTAACAAATGGCAAACTTTAGCCTCAGTCAATGAAAAGCAATCCAAATCAAAGTGCTATTTAGCTGCCTCACTATAATGAGTTAACCCCACGAATCAAAATCGTACCTTTAACGAAACCGATATCGAGCTCCCGGAGAGGGAGGATAAGTACAGAGCGAGATAGATCGGCGCCGCGTTGGAAGCTGAGGGAAGCGGCATGGTGATTAAGGGAAGAGAAACGAGAGCCAAAAGGAACACCGGAGATATCATACTGAATGAGACGATAAACATCGACAACAGTAGCTGCGTCACAGAGCTCAACGCAAGCGACGAGTATAAGCATAAGCGCAACGATCGGATACATGGATTCGACGACCATGACCCGATGTCTCTGCTTCGATTTCTTCTCCTCCGCCATTGTTGGGGGATAGTCTCTGGATCTAGGGTTTTGTGCAAAAGTGGAAGAAGAAGAGATCTTGGATTTGATCCAAAGATTGAATCTGTTTGGATTTGTTTTTAAAAATTGAGTTTAGGGTGTATTGATTTGTAATTTTATAAGATGGTAAATGATTTAGATTTGATGAGATTTTAGATAATTGAAAAAAAATTTCAAAACTTCATTTAAAACTATGAAATTTGGAAATTTATCTTTTTAACTAAAGAAATCTTCTAAAATACCATAGAATTTCTTAAAATCACTTAAAATCGCACCCTTAAATTTTTTCCAATAACAGTTGATTTGATTGTGTTTTTTAAAATCACTAGTTTAATAATACTGGATTTTTGGTGATTTTTAGAAATTCATGTTTAAATAATAGGTGATTTGTTACTTTAACCAAATCACTTAAAATTCATAGTTCAATACACCCCTTTAAAGTCTTTAGTAGTCACCACTTGAGATTTATCGTTTTTGACTTCTGGGTTTTTTTTGTCCCAATTTCATTAATTAAAACGATGTACTCAAGAATACATCAGGACATTACAAAACCGACTCTCAAACTCGACTTCAACTAGATAACTTTTTACAACCTCAACTCAAAAAAAAAGCCTTTAGCTGGTTTTGCTCAAAAGACTCAAGACTCTGAATTGAAAATACAGACTCTAAGGGACATAAAGATAAAAACATAATTGGAAAACTAAAACGGGAAAGACGACTTAGACTGAGACTGAAGATTAAAACCCTATCTCAAGGATCAGGGAAAACAAACACTTAGTTAGATGGTTATGTGTTGCTTGTTGGCCGTGTTTGGGTCCATGTTTGGGTACCTTTGCCTTTTAGTCGCCATGTTTGCCAAAATTTCCGCTATTTGAAGGCTTACTGAGGTATGTGCTCTGTTTTGCTGGACTTCTTGATTGGTATTGTCAATTCTTAGTCCGGAGATCTGTGGCATTTGAGGCACGTCAACTGGAAATGGAGGTATGCAGTTGTTGTCTTGGTTGTTGTATTCTTGAAAGATTTGATTGAAAAAATTGTCTGCCATCTGATTAAGTGAGGTTCCGTCAGAAGATGAAGATCTCTCCATGTTCTCTGATATTTGGCTCTCTGATTGTTCTTGTTCTTCATGCTCCATTTCAACTGATTGACCAATGACTTCCATTAGAATGTGTAAGTAAGGACAGTTGTTAATATCGTGGACTAATCTTTGACAATTGAGGCACATTTCAGATAGTAGCTCGTAATAAAACTTAACTCTCGCCACATTTCCAGAGAAGAATCTTATGTCCTTATAGAATTTGAGTCGTTGATTGATATGAATTCTTACCTTTGCACGAATGAGAAAGGAGTGTGAGGATGATGTTTTCTGCAAGTCAACCGTCGTGACGAGTCCAATGGTTCCAGCAATAACAATCATCCTTGTAGTGGTTTCAGAAGCATATTGGAGCGGCAACTCTCTTATTTGTACCCAGATCTCGATGTGGTTCACGTAGTCCATAGGCGGGTTATCCTCCCAACGGTCCATTGCTACGAACCAGTGATTGAAAGTCATGGGTTGTCGTTGTAACACCGATATCATATCAATTTCCGAGGCAAAGAGAAATTGTACAAAGTTATGGTCGATGATCCTACCTTTCATCTGGATTGTATGCCCCATTCTCTTGGCAAGGCTTGTATCAGATCATGGAAGTTCTGCATTTCTGGGTTTAAAGGTCTAGCAATGATACTCATGCGGCTTCTGGCTAGGACTTCGGCGTAGGCGTGGAGAGGTATGATGAACTCTAGATCATTCCTGCCTAGCGGAAACTAATTTAGCGCTTCCCATAACTATGGGTCTATGTTCCTTTTGTTGTGAAACAGAGCGGTGAGTTTTCTGTGAGTCAGTTTGTTTGGGTGCCTGAAATGAGTGTATACAAGCTTGTGTTTGGGTGTGTTATATACTCCTGGAACGGAAGAGTCTATCCTCTTTGGTGAGTGACACTTATCAGAATGTGTATCTTTACGAGATCAGTATCCCATATCTCGAAACATTTATGTTGGGAGAAGCAAAACGTGGCAGGAGGACTTCAGCTCTATATCTCTTTCTGATCTTTGAGAGAAGGAAATCATATTGTCAAGGAGGTTGCCGAGTTGAGGTTTGCCACTGTCAGTAGCTTTTTGCTTCTATCTATGCTCACTTCATATTGGGCAGAAGTCAGTTCTTAATCTTCTCGATTGATGATATTAACCTTGTTGATTAAGAAATCCCTAGTAGAGAGACTCTGTATATACCCTTGTAATCTAAGGGAGGAGGCTCGTTGTAGTGTAATCTATTGAGATATTAGGTATTTAGCCGCTAATTTAGGTTTCTAAATAATAATTCTATTTGTTTAAACTACGGCAACTCATTAACCCAGATGGGTTTAGACTTTATGAAATGATTAACCTTGATTAACTCAGAACCTTAGCCCTAGGAAAAAAGGAAATAAAGAGTGGAGTTCGTCAAGGAAATTATGGGTTGCAGCTCACCGTTCTTTGCTTTACAAAGGGGTTTTGTGATAGGTATGTGATTATTTCTTAAGGGGGAAATATTATTTTTGGACAAGAACTATATATTTGGAGGGAATATGAAAGTTTGATAGTATACTTTGAGTTCAGCCCTTCTACCCTGACTGAGCTCCCATAACCATAATTTATATAATTAGATAGCTCGAATTGGTTAGCCCCAAACTAAGGAATAATACTAACGAAGAAACTCTAAAGGGTACCTATGCAACTTTACGAAATTAATTCAAAAAATTGCTAAGGTTTTAGATGCCTAAAAATATTAAGCCACGGGGGTGAGATGAAGGGTTTATTGTAATGGTTCTATATTAGTAGTATCTTTAAATAAGATGATCAAGGTACTATGTACTAGGATTAACTAACCAATTAGGTCCCTCTCGTGCTATGTAGTCATTGTATCTCCCCTCTCTTATAACACTTTTTGCTATTTGTTGAGCTTGTGCATTGTGTGACGCCTTAATCATCTAGAAAGATAGGTTGATGAAACCTTCTTTTATGACTTGTAGCCTATAGTTCTAGCCTTTGAAATGTGGCCAGTTTTGCAGATGTGTAATTGCTTTATATATGGTGTCGTTGTCTATTGTAATCATGCAGTTATCTATATTTAAATCCTTTAAAGCCCTTACTGTCCATATTAGCAATGTAAACTCAAGGTTTATTCTTGATGCCCCCGGCGGAAAGGCATGTCTCAAATGTAATGTGATTTGGCTGTTTTTGTTTTGTATTAACCACGCACCACCATGAATTTGATTGTTTTTGTCCCATGAGGTCTTCCAGTATATTGTGTGCGTGTTTGACGAGTTCTTCGAAGGTTGTGCTTCCTATGTTGGAGGCCTTAATATGGTGCTATTGGTTAGGACCCCTCCTTGTGTCTTTTGCCATGTCACTATTTCTTTGAAAACTTCCCTTGTAATCGTGGGGAAGTGTTGATCAACTCCTTGTATAAATATTTGGTTCCGAGACTTCCTAATTTGCCAGAGTAGCCATGGCCCTGATTCTCTGATTTCCTTTTTTATATTGGAGTTCTTGAATATTGAGATTATATATTGGAAATTGACTAGTAGAGAATTGTTGGAGAAACCTCTCTGAGGAAGTGGGTATGTGGATAATCTCCAAATCTATTGTGCTTCTATGCAGGCAAAAAGCATGTGGAGGATTGATTCGTTTTGATTCCCGCATAATGGACAGTTGCTCCCTGTTTGAATATTTCTACGTAGAAGGCATTCTTTGACCGCTAAAGCTCCTCATAGTGCTCTCCATAGAAACATCTTAATCTTTTGGGGGATGTTTTGCTTCCATATCTATGATTTTATTGTGTTTGAAGGGTTTGATGTATTTTTTGGACTAGAAGCATTGTGTTGTTCTTGTTGGGCTAACCAATACCCACTTTTAACCGTGTATAATCCTGAAATATTGTGGCACCAAATCCATGAATCGTCTTCCGTTATTATTGGAGGGAAATCTAAGATTCTTTGTACATATGTCTCGTGTATGAGCACTCTTAGTTTATCTTTGTCCTAATTACTTCCAGATATTAGATCTGCCACTTTGAGGCATACGTCGTAACATAGTTCTTTACTGATCGATAGTTGCGGCTGGTGGATGTAAATCTAATTCGTAAACCAAACATGAGTAGTTTGGCCATTCCCAATATTGCATAGCGAGCCTTTCTTTAGGAAGGAAAGTCTATGAATTATTCTTCTCCACGCATAGGATGGTCGTGAGCCTGACGAGCTTTCAAGAAGGTGAGTGTTGCGAAAGTAACGTGTTTTATATACCCTTGCTAGAAGGGATTGAGGTTGGGAGAGAATTTTCCAGGCTTGTTTGGCTGGAAGAGCTTGGTTGAAATCACCAATATCCTTGAAACCTAGTCCGCCTGTTGTTTTTGGTTTACTTATTTTTTCCCACGAAACCCATGTGATTTTCTTTTTTGTCGATTATGTATTCCTCCAGAATGCTCTCATTACACTTGTTAATTTCTTGGACTGAGAGGTCGTAAGCTTGAAGCAAGACATTGCATACACCGGTAGAGACATCGTCACTGATTTGATGAGTATTATTTCCCTCCCATCGATAACCATTTGGTAAACCAGTTATCGGTTTTTGAGTTCAATCTATCTATGATATATGAGAAGAGTGCTCTTTTTGACCCCGAAAAATATTTCGGGAGTCCTAAATATTTACCATTTATATGCGATGCATGAAAGTCGAGGATGTGCTTGATCTCTTGTTTTCGCTTCTCATCTATCTTTGTTCTGAATGTAATGGAAGACTTTTGAGTATTTATTTTTTGCCCTGATATCATCTCATATTGGTGTAGACATTCTTTTATGGCTCTCGCTTCGTTTGGTAAGGCTTTGCACACAAATAAATTGTCGTCTGCGTATAAAAGGTGTTGGATGCTTGGTCTTATTTCATTGAACTTAATACCTGGTATATGTTGTCCCATTTCTGCTTGTGCCATGGTATGAGTCAGACCTTCCGTGGACAAGACGAATAGAAACGGTGACAACGGATCTCTTTATCGTAGGTCTCGTTGAGGTTGAAAAAAGCCATGTACTGCTCCATTGATAATGACCGAGTATAATACTGAAGAGACGCAAAACATAATCGTCTTTATCCAAGATTGAGCAAAACCCAATTGATTAAGTGTCTTTTCCAAAAAAGGTCATTCTATCATGTCGTAAGCTTTTGACATATCCGTTTTTATTGCCATGTAGCTTGTTTGTCTGACTGGATTCGTGTTGATGTAGTGTAGTGCTTCATGTGCCAATAAGATATTATCTGAGATGAGGCGTCCGATAATAAATGCTCCTTGTGTTTTTGATACTATGTCTGGTAGGTATGGATGTAGTCTTCGAGTGAATATTTTTGATACGATCTTGTAGAGGATAGAGCATAGACTATTGGCCGGAAGTCCAATATCGTGCTTGGGTTAGAGTTTTTCGGTATAAGGCAGATGTGGGTATAGTTCCACTATGTTGGAAAGTTCCCTGTCAAGAAAGCTTGTTGTATTTTCGGTACTATTTTTTCTTCTATCATACGCCATAAAGTTTGGTAAAAAGAGCCCGTCATACCATCCGGTCCAGGGGCACTGTCACTCCTTATGCTCATAACTGCTTGTCTTATTTCTTTGGCTGTTATTGGCCCGGTCAGTGCTGCATTCATTCGTGGTGTAACTTTTGCAGGCATTTTGTTTAGGAAGTTATCAATGTTTTGGGGCTCGGTAGTGATAAACAGGTTTCAGAAGTACTCTGCGGCTATCCTTCCTTTTGATGCTTCCTCGTAATGTGTGTTATCGTTTTCGTCTATTAGGCTGTAAATTCTATTGCGGAACCATTGTTGCTTGACGCTGTTGTGAAATTTTTTTGTGTTCATTGCTCCCTCTTTCAGCCATTTTTCTCTCTTTTACTGTTTCCAGAAAAGTTTATTTTCTAAATAGTATTCCTTTATTACAGCTTTCAAGACCGTTATGCTCGCTCTATCTGGGATAGGTTTTTGTTCCTCGGTTTCTAACTTCCTTTGTGTTCTCATAATTTGAATGGATGAGTTATGGTTTTTTCTATACTTTCATTTAGAAATTGCTAATATGCAATTTAGAAGTAGTTGAGTTATATACTTCCATTTAGAAATAGTTGAGTTCCCAATACCTCTTTCTTGTTGCCAACTTTCCTGAATTGTTTCACGGAAACCTGGTTTGTGTAATAGTCTATTGTCATAAATGAATCTTCTTTGGAATGCTTGATTTTCAGAGACGAAAGTTGATAGAACCAGTCTATGGTCTGAGCCCATTCTCTCCAGGTACGATGTATTTGCACGAGAGAATGTTGTAAAAAAATTGTCGTTGCCAAAGCTTTTATCCAGTCTACATTGTGTCCAAATGTTTTGCATGTTCCCTATCTAAGAAAATTTAAGCCCGATGCTCGGAAGTTCTCTTATTCTACAGTCTCGTATCATGGTACGAAAGTGAGTGAAAGTTGATTCTGGTCTCGGGGGACCTCCCATTTTTCGCTGTTGTTTAGTAACTCGTTGAAATCACCAATAAAAAACCATGAAAGGATTCGGTTATTCCCTATATGTGATATGGAGTCCCACACTTGTGGACGAAGGTGTCGAACCGAATGACCATATATAAAGGATGCATAGATTTTGTTGGCTCCGATTTTGATAATGGTGTCTATTATGTTGTTGTCGTGCGATAGTATATTGAGCTCCATTTCTTGTTTCCATAAAAGAGCTAAACCTCCACTAAGTCCAATTGGTTCTACTGTAAACATATGATCATATCCCATCCAGCGCTTAACTGATTGTACATATATATTATCTCTTTTTGTTTCTATGAGGAACATAATGTCCGGAAAAATCCTTTGTCGGATTTTCTTAAAGCGTCAAACTGTCAGGTTGCTCCTCATACCCTGACAATTCCAACTAAGGATACTCATTGTTCTCTTGGTGGCTTCAGGAGAGCCACCTGACCTTCTACAGCTTGAGCTTTTGACATTGAGTTCTCCGTCTCCGACGTTGGCATTATTTTCCGTTTCTTTGCTCTTTCAGAACCTCGATATTCTAGTATACTTGATGCTAGTTCTGAGGCCGTGGTAATCCAGTTATTCCTTCCAGTTGATCGATGATTAAATTTTTTCTTCTTGCATAATATGTTTGTTTGGTGTCAGGTTTTTGTTCTTGATTAGGATCTTCCTTCTGGCTTAGGTAGTTTTTAACTGGCATTTTCTCAATTTTGCCGTCGATCCTTCTATGTGATTTTTCTTCTGTAACTGATTTTTCTTTGTCTTTACTTCTTGTTTGTTGGTTACTTTCTTCAGGGTGGTGCTCACTTGATTATGTTCTTGTAGGCTCTGTTCTTGTATCGTTCCCAGGTGATTTTATCGTTTTTGGGAATCGAGCTTGATCATGTGTGAGTCTGAAGCATCCGTGACATGTATGCCTCAACCTTTCAAATTCCAGCTTAACCTCAAACATCATTCCGGTTGGTAGTTGTATTATTCTTGATTTCCTTATAGGGTTGTTGGTATCAAAGTTAACATTAACCCGGACATACTCCTGGACATGAGTTCTGGATACATCAAAATCCACATCTAGTACATCCCCTATTGTGTTTGCCATAGATGAAAAGGTGGCGATTGTATATACCTCTAGAGGAATTCAAAAAATTCTTATCTAGATTGGTGTATACTATAAGTTTTGTAAGAACCTTCATCCCATTTCTTGACTATGACTCCCCAGTCTTCATAGTTCCAGAATCCGTGTATTATGACTGAATTGAGGTCTTCTTCGTTTTCGAATTTGAACTGGAATGTATCGTTTGTTAGGACAATGCCTTTTATTTTATCTTGCATACGCCAGATTCGGGGTAAGTTGATCATAGCTCTCGAGATCGTTTGAATAATTGGGTTTAGTAATTTTCTGACTAGACTTAGTTAGTTCTTAGAGCGAGAAAAATAGTTCTCCGATGGTGGTAGCTTTATTGGGGTCTTCTCATGAATGGACATTGCCCGTAAACCTTCCATTATTGGAGGATTCATTTTAGTTCTGGTACCGAGAAGGTTAATATTGAGTTGCAGGTGACTAGGGATCCTTCTGATCCGATAGATGGTTGGTGGTGGCCTCAATTAAAGTGGTTTAGTATCCTTGCTTCCTATGGGTATTGCGATTTAGGTAAGATATGGTTCTAATTCATGGTTGCATGTGCTTTGAGTTTGCAGATATGAGTTCTTCAGCCCTTGAAACATAAGAAGAGCCGGAATAGGTACTAAGAAAACCTTTGATTTGACCTCGTGAAGTTTTCCCTTTGTTAAAGAGTAAGCAGTATCTCCCAGGGAGAGAAGTAAATTGAGAGAAGTAAATTGAGTAGTGTTCAAACTGGTATAGCCTTAGCCACAACCGGTTTTGTTAGGGTGAAAACACTTATCAATCTTCACTTATATCTAAATTTTAATTTTATAGGGGTCAATTATTTGGTTTAGTTAGGGTCAATGTAAAATTTTAAACGGAAATTAGATTAAATTTTAAAAATTTACTGGGGTCAATTAACCCAACAACACTCATGTAGTTCCGCATATGCCTCTATCATTAAGCATAGACTATTCAGGAAACTTCAAATGTAAACTTGATTGACAAAGACTTAAATGTACATCTCAACTATAGAAAGGAAGAAATAAATCTAGAAAAAAATTTGCTCGAAAGAAACTAGAAGTGCACGCCTCCAGGAACAAGTGCACCATAACCGACCAAAGTGGAACGATAACCGACAAAGATATCAGAGAGAAAATTGGAATCACGAAAAGAAATACATGGTCAGAAAGAACCATAACCAAAAACGTTTTCAAAATCATGATGTGAGACATTTGCAAGTTCAATCTTCACCAAATTATCCCAAAACAGAAATTGAACAACTCAAATCAAAGAGATAAAAGGAAACAACAACAACACAAAGAACGTCTGAAACCGAAGTTGAGAAAATGGAGAAGGATGAAAGAACCGAATAATCAGAAAACTAGATCGAAGATAACCATCAAAATCTCTAGCCGGAGATGAAGGAAAACCTAGGAACTTATTAATTCTACCCAAATTTTTGTCGTTTTCCTTGAACGATAAAATCCCAAGTTGAAAATCAATTTCTATGAACCACTTTCGAACCATCCAAAAATTGAAGAATTTTTCCCTTCTATCAAAAATCGACTAACACAAGCATTACTAAAAATTAAATATAAGAGACGCACCGCTAGAAAACGAAGCCCAATTTTAATCTCTTTCGTCGTCATCGAACAAAAAGGAGAAAAATACTTAGTCATAACGATCTAGCAAGAAGTCACAAATACCAAAAAATAATTCTACCATGATAATGACATGCGTCTAATTTCACTAAGAAACGCGTAATCGTAAGTCTCAAACCACTAACCAAAGAGAAAAAAAAAAAAAATCAACGGGAGGAACTAATAAAGAAGATCGACTGGGAGGGAACCCACTGAGAAGGGGAGACATGTGTTGATGTTGTGGAAATCACCAATTGCTGATTTCATATCCAAAGGAAAACAACACACAATAACTAGAGTTTAATAGAAAAAGAGAGAGAAAAAATGTCATTCCTCTCAATCAAGAAACAAAATTTTAAGGAGAATTTCTAGAAATGTATATTTTTAATAATTTTTCTTATTTCTTATAATAATACCAATTAAATTTTATAAATAACTATCGCATACATTTGAAAAGTTTTAATGTTATGTAATATTTTTTATATTAATATTTTATTTTCATTGAAGAGTTTTTAAAAAAAATTATATGTGAAAAGACACAAAATTATAAAGACTAAAACAATTTTCATAAAATTATTTAATATAGATACAATTCTAAATATCAAATTGTGAAGAAAAAAACACATAGAACCTTAAATTGAAACTTTTGAAGTTGCTTTTGGAGTGCACCAAACCTTTAAAATGAGGATTTGGGGCTTCCTTTTGGAGATGTCATTAGAGCTAACTTTGAAACAAAAACAAAATTAACTCTCAACAACAAGTTCAAGGCATGAATTTCAACACTTTTCTTAAGGTTTAAACCAATGAAAAATGTACACTTTATTATAATCCATAGTGTGATCAGCTCAGACCCGTGCTTAAGGGCAATTAGAGAGGGCATCTGCCCCAGGCCACACAAGAATATAAATTTTGAAGGCCACATTTTTGAGAAAAAATGAGGCTAACCTATTTAATTTGATAAATGTGTGTATATATTATATAAGAAGTGCATAACATTAAACTATTATTTATAACTTTTTATTTGTAAGCAAACGTCTCTACCAGTATTATGGCTATCATATTATATAAATTTAGATTAGTGAATGAATTTTTAGGGAAAACAATATATGGATTACAATTTTTTTTCATTAATACTATTGTGTAGATATTTTGAAAACAATAAATCTATCATCTTAGGCCGTGTTCTTTGCGGAGTCGCACGACCAGCGACCGCAACACACAAATAAAGCTTTAAAACAACATGCATTTTAGAGAGGCAAAAATGTAACAACCTAAAAAATGCCAAAAGTTGAGGAGAATAACAGATGTTGTTATCCCTAATTATTTTAGCAACTGGCTTTGATAATTATTTGTTATGGCTCAACTAATCTCAGCTACTGTTTTTTTTTATTAAATCAGCTGTCATAATAGTGTAAATTATTTGTTACAGTTGATGGTCGTGCGACTCCGCCAAAAACACGACCTTTTTTAAATTACAAGGCCACACTTTTTCGATTTGTCATGAGCCTTAAACAGCCTAAGCACGACACTAGATCAGCTAGTTCCCATTGTGACTCTATTGGCAATTCAATATGGTTGAAGTGAATATCTATCCACACGATCAAATCTTCCTCACAACATTTGAATGTCCTTAACCATTCATCTTAGATTGCCATCACTACATTATTGGCATTGGTCTTAAACCTCACACATGTGAATCAAACTTTGCATTGTATTCTTATGCATACTAGAACGTTGGGTTGGTATTAGCTTTGCCTCTTTCTTTTTTTGGATAATTGATTGCATTAAAATAAATGGAGCAAGAGTTTACAAAAGAAAACTACCAATACCACCATAAACTTGTTTGCTTATGATTTATATAACACAAACCAATACATCATATATTTAATCTCATGAACTAATATGAAATTTGAATTTATTTAATGAATTATCAAAACCATGCCAAAACATACACTTTATTAGTAAACCACTGAAGTCTGTTGACTTGCTTGTAAAAATGACATGTAACATGACACATTGACAAAAAAATGTTGAATTTTTTTAAATTTTTTCAAACAATTTTTTTTAATATAAAGATAAATAAACATACATTTCTAAAAACTAAAAATTATTTAAAATAATTACTAATATAAATCATATATTAATTTGACAAAAAAAATTATACTACTTAAAATATAGTAATACTCACATAATCTCTCAACTCTAGATAATTATGAGGAACCCAATTTTTTTGGAGCATTGTCCAATTGGACACTTATGAAAAGTGTATGTGGATTTTTCTATTTTTGGAATATTGATTCCGCTAAGAAAACTATATTTCCAATTGCATTATGTTGAACAACAATTGGCATAAGAGCTCTGGAAGTCTGAAATCTTATTATCTCCTCAAGTCCTCAACTCTTATTCAATATGGACAAACTACTTTTACCATAAATCATCGTCTGCACATATTGAATCGAAGTTTCATTGTTGAGGGGATGGAAAGATTTTCGGACTTCGAAACCTTTTATGTCAAAAGTTGCTTAATCACAATTGGAGAAATAGTTTTCTCAACTGAATCAAAATTTTAGAAGTGCCAAAATCAATAAATACTTCTTACAAGTGTCCAATTTGACAATGCTCCAAAAAAATTAGTTTCTTGGTAGTTAAAAATAGAGTATATTTTCATTAGTATAAGTTATTTTTATGCATAACATAAAACAACTAATATACAATTTAGTACTAATTTTTTTTAATTATGTTTGGTTTAAAAAAATATATGTTTTTTTTTTTGTCAACAATTGGATTGACAAGGCCTGATTCATAGGTTAAATGCTCCAACTAGAGCTGATGGGATCCGAACTCACCATCAGGTACCAAGCTAAATCAATGACAAGTCAAGTGGGCCACATGCTTCTTTGCAATATATATATATATTTTTTACCTAATTTTTTAATTAGTCATACATCAAAGATTTCATAAGATTCATGAGCCTATTCAGTTTCTTCTCTCTTTCATACAATTCTCGAGCTTTGAATTATAAGACTAATTTTTTGGTCTGTAATGTTAAAGGTTTGTCCACAAATCATTATTGTGTAAATAATGTGTCAAATCATTAGTTTTCTTTTCTTATATCTAGAATGAGTTGAGTTGATAAAAAAACTAATTTTTTAATTATTGTATTAAAAATATTTGTTTGAAAACAAATTAAAATGTTATGCCACATGTAACATTTACCCGCAAGTCAATCTATATGTCATGCATGTGGTATTCACATCGTCAAATTTTAATAGTTCACTAACAACGTGTAGGTTTTGACATGATTTTGATAGTTTATGAAATAAATTTATGTATAATATTAGTTTATTTTTTTCCGTCGAAATGTTATTTAAAAACCCAAATGGTCCAGCATTACATTAGTCTAAAACCAAGAAGAAAAGGAAAATGGGCCAACTTACTAAGCCCAAATCGAGAAAGACCTAACTACGTTTTAGCCACGTAGCCTCCACGTGTTGACCATGAAGAGACGCCGACAATCTGAGACATAATAGAAAATGAACCGACAATCTGAAACAAAATATAGATGTACTAGTATTAAGACCCGTGACTTGCACGAGCTAAATTATTATGTTTTTAAATGGAAAATTTACTATTATTTAAAATAGAAAGAAAAATAAAATGTTTGGAAATACCCAATTAGAAGCCGAAATACATATTAGAACACGATTAATCAAAAAACATTATATTTTTAAGTGGATCAAAAGCGGTAAGTTCATTTGAAGAGGTATGTAAGTGAATGACTATCAAAATGTATAGGTTGAGAAACTTACGATTTCTCTTAACGCATCTACCAAATGTATAAGTTGAGAAACTTACGTCCACATGAACTGTAAGCTTATCGTTAAGCATCCTGAAAAAGCACCACTAAACGTAATCAAGAAAATAAAATCATGATAAAGACGAATAGAAATGTGTAAACACAAAAAAATTATCTAGACAACCAAATGAGCACATCGCAGATGAAGGTGAGGACTGTACTTGCCTTTAAATCTCTCTGTAGCTTCTTGAACTTCTTTTCTTGCATCTACCAAAGAAGCAAATGAGAATTACATAACAAAAAAAAACCCAAATAAACAATAAACTAAAGTTATAAATGCCAATAAATCACAAAAGTAACTAAAATTATGAAAATTTAAAGATTGATGATCATTAATCCCCATGCTTCAGTCTTATATAACAACATCACACTAATCATCAGCCTAAAATTAGAATGAATTTTGGATTGTAAACAAATCAGACAGATCAAATAGAATCGTCTAAAGACAAAAGTCATTACCTTTAGATAAACCAGTTCTGAAAATGACAAGAGAAGAGAATGGTCTAGTGGACTGAGACATTGGAGGAGGAGTAGGTGGAGATTGTGAAACATGGAACACTTAGAACAACCCATTGAATTGATCATACCAACATTTCTTTTGAGAGAAACCATTGTGATAGTTGATCGACAAAATCAACTCGAATCATCGCTTTATTATAGACCTTTAATTCAAAATATGAAATCATTGCAGAAAGACGAAAAAAAATCAAAATCAAAAGGAATTCACTTTCTCAGAGAAAAAGAAATTGGAGAATGTAAGAAGAATATGAAAAGGGTTCCAAAGGAGGAAAAAATGTTTTAGGTTTTAGAGAAACTACACAACTGATTAACAACAATAAATTTACGTTTGAAGAGGAGAGAGAAGAGAAAACAAAGTTTGAGGGAAGAGTGAATTTTTTTGTAGCAAAGATTTAAGAAAGAATTACTAAAACAATCTAAAATTTACTCTTAATTACTAAAACAATCTTCTCAAACATGAGATATCTACAAATCAAACATGAGATATCTACAAAAGATGGTTAAAGACATAAATAAAATGCATTGGATTGTACATTTTAAAAATGCCATTATAAAAAATAATAACCTAAAAAAAACATTTCCCTTCTTCTTCTTTTCTCTCTCTTATTCTTTCTTCTTTTTTTCTTCTTTTCATCTTCTTTTTTTTCTCACCCTCTCTTCTTATTCTTCGTGAATCTCTAACATTTTTCAAATTTTTGAATCTCACTCTCCATCTCTCCTTCTTGGTAAGTTTTTCCATCTTCTCTTTCTCTCTTTCTCTTGGTGTCTTTCTCTTGTTCTTCTCATTTTTCTTGTTTATTTTTTTCTAACAATTTAGATTTCATTGTTGCTTTTGTAGGGTTTTGAAAAAATTGATTTTTGTGGTGTTAAGGATTTTGGAAAGATTTTTGCAAGGATTGAAGGTAAATTTAGTTGGGTTTTAAGTAATTAATGTACATTAGTTAGATTTCTTAGTAATGTACAAAAGATTTTGTTAGAATCTTAGGTTTAGGTTGAAAATTATTTTCTGGGTTTGTTTATGGCGATTTAGTGTGGTAGGTTTGTGCTTTTTGTTCTTGGAAAATAAAGTTTGGTAGGTTTTTGGTTTTTTCGTCGTTGTTTGGTAGGTTTTATTTGGTAATATTTTGTAGGTTTATTTGATAAAAATTTGTATGGATTAGTAATCGTTGTTTTATAGGTTTTAGAATTAGTTTAGTAGGTTTATTTCTTGATATAGTTTTAATATTCTTAGTTTGGTAGATTTTTGGTTTTTTCATGTAGTTTGGTAGGTTTTTTCATATCTGTTTGTGGGCTTTAGTAGACTTTTGTGGATTATTTGTTGACTGTTTTTTATTTCAAATCAACAGCTATGTCAGCTAAGGACTAGTCATGCATGCTATATGTGGAGGATAAATCACCACTTCAGCACCAAAGTTTCACTATATAGACTTTTGTAATGTTATAGCAATGACATTAACTAATGAAAAATATTGTGATGATGATCTTTTAAGTGTTTTAATTTACTCATTTGTTTAGTTTGGTAGATTTACGTGATAGTTTGGTATATTTATTGAATTGGTAGATTTAAGTGTTGGCTTAGTAGATTTACGCGTTAGTTTAGTAGACTTATGAACTGCTTTACTTTTTACAATACTAACCAAATGTTCAATTTGTCTTATAAATTTTTCATTGTAGTTTGGTAGGTTTATTGTTCCATTGTGGTTTGGTAGATTCTCATTGCTTCTTCTCATTCTTTGATGTTCTTGTAAACCTACCAAACTAACTAAGTAAACCTACCACAAATGACCAAGAAATCTACTACACATGAAATATGCAATAGAAAACCCTACCACACATGCTAAACAAATCTACCACGAATGAACAAGAAACAAATCTTCGCCTCTCTTTCTTTATCTCTCTCTCTTCGTCTCTCTCTATTTCTTTTTCTTCATCTTTCTCTTCGTCTCTTTCTATCTTTCTCTCTTCATTTCTCTCTATGGTTAAGTTTACCACATGTAAACCAAAAACCTACTTAACTGACTTATAAAACCTACTATGCTTACCAATGTAAAACCTACCAAGATATGTTATACTATAAAATCTACCAAACGAGAAATACGAACACATTCCTCTTTACAAAAACATACCATGTGAGGACTAAAAATCTACTATACACATTCCAATAATCTACTATACATGCAAAACAAAATCTACCAAACATGAAATTTGAACATGAATTCCTCTTACCGAAAACCTACCATGTGAGACCTAAAAACCTACTATACACATTCCAATAACCTATTATACATGCAAAACAAATCTACCAAACCAGAAATTTGAAAACCTACTATGTTAGACCCAAAAACCTACTATGTTAGACCTAAAAACCTACCATGTATGTTCCAATAACCCACTACACATTCGAAACAAATCTACCAAACAGAAAATCTGAACTTGAATTTTTATTTCTAAAAACCTACTATGTTACACCTAAAAACCTACTATGCACAATCCAATAACCTACTACACATTTGAAACAAACCTACTAAACAGAAAATCTGAACTTGAATTTCTATTTCCGAAAACCTACTATGTTACATCTAACAACCTACTATGCACGATCCAATAACCTACTACACATTCGAAACAAACCTACCAAACAGGAAATCTGAACTTGAATTTCTATTTCTGAAAACCTACTATGTTACACCTAAAAACCTACTATGCATGATCCAATAACCTACTATACATGCGAAACAAACCTACGAAACAGGAAATTTGAACATGAATTTCTATTTCTAAAAACCTACTATGTTACACCTAAAAACATACTATGTACGATCCAATAACCTACTATACATGCGAAACAAACCTACCAAACTGGAAATCTGAACTTGAATTTTTATTTTCAAAAACCTACTATGTTACACCTAAAAACCTACTATGTACGATCCAATAACCTACTACACATTCGAAACAAACCTACCAAACAAGAAATCTGAACATGAATTTTTATTTCTAAAAACCTACTACATTAGACCTAAAAATCTATTATGCACGATCCAATAACCTACTATACATGAGAAACAAACCTACCATACAGAAAATCTGAACGTGAATTTCAATTTCTAAAAACCTACTATGTTAGACCAAAAAAAACTATACATGATACGATAACATACTATACATGCGAAACAAACCTACCAAACCTGCAACTACAATTAATCTAAAAATCTACTATACACATGAAACAAATCTACCATGAAATCAAACAAACCTACGCGTTTTCCTAAAACCTATTACACATGAGCTTTTCAGCATAGTAGGTTTTTCCATTTTTTATTAATGACATTTTCGTAAATACTTTTTTTTACACATGAAAAAATGGTAAAACGGTATTTAAAAATTTGTTTGAATTATTTGAGTAATTTAATAATTTTAGATTATTCTAGTAAACTTTTGAGTTTGAGAAGATTATTCTAGTAAATCATCCAAGGTTCAATGATAGAAGAAAAAATAGAAGTGGAGATCGTGGGAAGAAAAAACAAATTTTTAGGGAGATTTTTGTTTTATTTTTTAATTTTTTTTCCGTCAAATTTATACCTTATTACAAATCTTTATTTATATTATTTGGTTTGTTTTTTTTATTTAAAAAATAATTAGAAATGGTCAACAAAAGAAAATAAAAGTGAAGAGGCATTTTTTAATGCCACGTGTCAAAAAGATAGAGTATCAATATTTTGTAAAATGACTTGTGAATTATTATATAAGGATATATATCTGAACCGACCACTGTATCCGGGTTTATAAAGTGAGAGCTTTACTATCTATAACAAAGTTTGCTTGGTCATCGTTATGAGTTGCAGAGTAATGGCGACTGATGATAATTTTGGAGCTTTCATTGAGAAATTGAAAATCCCTCCAACTTCTTCTTCATTCCTTCCTACTCTACAAGGTCTTTCTTTCGCCATTAAAGACATGTACGATATATATCCAAATAAAATCAACCTCCATTATATTTGCTGTCAATTTAGTTTTTGAGCTTCTTGTTTTTCTTTTAATCAGTTTTGATGTGGAAGGACACATAACCGGTTTTGGTAATCCGGATTGGTTAAGGACATATTTGGCTGCTACTTCCACAGCTCCTGCAATTTCATCTCTCTTAGAATCTGGTGCCACCGGTTTAGGTATAACCATTATGGATGAAATGGCTTACAGGTTCAATTCTATGTCTTTTCTGGTTTAGAAGAACATGCTTTGAGGAACTCAACAGATTTTCAGGTTCTGTAGAGTCTTTGAAAACCAGGATTTGTAAACAAAACAGTCCCAAACAATGGCTACAACTGAAATATAACTAGGTTTGCTACGTTTCTTGAATCTTGAGCATGATTGCTTACTTAATTTGCAGTATAAATGGAGAAAATGCCCACTACGGGACTCCGGTTAACCCGATTGCTTTCGATAGAGTGCCTGGTGGATCATCCAGTGGCTCAGCTGTAGCTGTAGCTGCTCGTCTTGTGGATTTTTCTATTGGTGAGTTTGATATAAAAAGTACCCAATTTAATATTTAAGTTTAATATTTTTTGTATTTTTGTATTACCACCCAATTTCATACTGTTTGATTGTATTTTTTGGAAAGAAAATGTTTAATTGTAGATGCATAATTCAATCATACAATTCCTACCTATATTTATGAAATGTTAATTTTGGCTATGAACGTGCAAACTTGTTTATTTTGGCTATGAACGTGCAAACTTGTTTATGTTTACTAGTTCTGGAGTTTTCTAATAATAGTTCTCTATCTACTTTTCCTTTTTAACATTACGACTTTTGGTAGGAGAAATTTGTGTATTCTTGCATGTACTCATGGACACCCTGTTTGGCCATTTCTATTTATTTATTTATTTATTACAAAAGTATGGATGTCTTTATAAACAAATCCAGAAGTTAACAAAAAAAAAAAAAACAAATCCAGAAACCCTAGTTGACAAATTAAATCCAGAAACAAATACATAAATGATGATGATCTATGCGTAAGATAGATTTTGGAGTATGACACTATATTCGTAAAATATGCAATTATACCAAGTGATCATAGGTCATTGGACTAAGGTTGGTACTAAAAATCCAAACGGTCAAGAATTCGAGTTATTTGAGAAGGGAATTCACATAGGCTTCTCGACCCTTGAAAAGATGTACGGTGAAAGGAAATAATGTGTCAATCATGTCAGAGATTCTAGTTCTCGGTAAAAGATGATGCGAAATCTTCATTGATCAGAATTGTTGATTCTTTAGAAACCGAAACCAGTCAAATAACTAAAAATGCAGTTATTTTATTTATTTTCAAAAACAAGAAAGAAAAATAGATGAAAGGTTCAAGAAAAAATAATTGTTTCAACAGAAATAACGAACATGAGACACATCACTGACTTACGAAACGGAGGGAGTGTTGGTTCAATTGCTCGTGCTGGCTGTTCGTAGTTGCGACTTTAAGGTTACTCAGCCGCCACCGAAAAAACAGCTGCCTTTATTCTTAAAATAAATATAGATTTAAATTAATAAATAAAACATTAGAATTAGTGTTCTTACTTTTTTGAATGTACGAGAAAGAAAATCCACATGAACCATATAAAATATATAAAAGAAATTAATTAAGGATAAGGGTTAGAGGAAGTGGATGCGTAAAGGTTTAAGGCCATGTGCTTTCATGTGGTGGTTGGTCCAATTGTGGGTCTACCCTCTTGTCCCAACTTCATTCCTACTTACATTCTTCTTCTCTTTTTTTAGTTTAACTTTTTTTTCCTTAATCCCATTTTGGATTTGGAATGTCAGACACTGTCATGGCTATGTTTCAAAAGGTTTCAATGAAAATTTATGTTAATTTGTAGCATAGCATAATGATTAGAAATCCCAAATTTTAAGAGACATATAACTAGCGGAATTTTTATTAGTATGATGGTTTAAATACCCATCTAATGGTTATGACATCAGAGATTGAACCCCTCTCAACTACAAATTGAAGATTTAAAAGGTTTTAAGAAATGAATTTTGGGTTATATATAAATCGGATCTTGTCAATCCAATTATTGACAAAAAAAAAAAAAAATTGAATAATTATTTCTATTTATAAATGCCATTTGATTTAGCATAAATTAATATAACCTTTAAAAAACATAACCAACCATGCAATATATATCTTAGTTTGCATTTTGTGGGGTTTGTTTTCTTTTCTATTAAAAAGCTTTAATATATAGATTATATCATAGTTCTTCCGATTATTTATACTCTAAATGACGTAAAATGAATATAAAAAGATTGTGTAGTTATTTAATTAAAATTATACAAAGTAATATGATCTCAAAAAGCAATTTGCCGTTTATGTACTTGTAAATCTCAATCTCTTTTTGAATATCTTTATCTCTCTTCTATAGCTTATATAGTTATACATACATTGAGTTTAACCCCTCATTTGTTTCTGTGAACCACATCAAAGAGAACTATGACCTCTTCTACAATCCAAAACCTAAAAATAGAGACTCCCCAAGAAAAGATCTATTGTCCTCCATTTCCTTCACGCTCTCTCAAAACTAAGAAGCCAAAAATCCTTTATTGGTCCGAAGAAAACAAGCAAGAGAGCGAGAAAGATCAAGACTGCAGCTTATGTCTCCATGGCTAGAGCTGCAAGAGGGACTAACCTTACATGGAGGAATGCTATTTTGTGGAAGCACCATCGTCGAACTCAAGTTAGCAAGATCGTTGGATACACAAACCCAAAGAAGAGATCATTAGGTACTGCTGACTTCATCAGATCAAGAAGAGTATTGCGACTGCGTTTGAGGAGGAAAAAGAGGTCTGCGATGGTGAATAGGCTGAGAACAGTCGTGCCCGGAGGTGGAGATATGGAGACATTAAAGCTGATGGTGGAGACGACTCATTACATCAAGTGTCTTAGCATGCAAGTTA
>WJSH01000885.1:92262-106284 GCA_009757365.2 Lepidium campestre | reverse complement strand
TTACTGGACTTTATCAGTTCTATGTATATGTATAGATTGTCATGTACTCGTGGGTAAGGACATGGATAAACATCATAAAGAGAAAAAATGGTAACCGTTTGTAAGAGTGATATACTGATATAGTTATATATATTTTTAAAAAAATTCCTAAGAAACTATAGGTTCTACCAATGGACCTCAAATTTAATTTAAGAAACCATGAGTTCTTAAAACATTAAAAATTAAAAAAAAAATAAGAAAAGGGTTTAGAAACCCATTTTAAGCAACTCCTAATGGAGATGCTCTTAGACTTCATTTTTTCGTGTTTTTCAGGTTATCTACTTTTTCATGTGACCCGGATGACCCAAATGAGGAGCTTTTTAAGTCACTGATAGGAAAATGCCCCTTTATAGAGCACCTGTTCTTAGAGATCTATGATCATCCATGTAAAGCTTTTCCATTGTGAAGCTTTCCTTTTTGTTGCCTCCAGGTTTGCTCAAGCTAACTTAATGAGTTGCATCAAATAGTCCCTAAAACAGGATCAGCATTGGTAGAATTTGTGATCAGCTGCCCAAACTTAACTTCTCTAACGCTCATTTTTGGACTAACTGATGAAATGGCCCAAATTCTTGTTGAGGTATGGCTCCTTTTTTATTTTTCTGGTATTGCTTCTCTCTCCATTCAAATTATCATTTTTGTATTTGGATGTTATTTGCAGAGTTGTCTTAAAATGGCGTACCTGAATCTGTCCAGATCACATAAAATTCAGGGTCGTTTTCTTAGGTACACCAAATGTTAATAGCATACTTTGCTGCACAGGTCTTTATTAGAAAATTTTCACATAGCAAGAGAATATTATTGGTAGGTATTTGGCACTTAGCTGCCAAGAGAGTCCACTCAAGACTCTAATACTGCGTAGCTGCCCTCAACTACAGGAGGTAAAAGATCAAGTCTAAACAAGTTTTTGGTTGTTTCAAAAATCTTGGGTCTCACGCTACCTAATGTTTCAGAGAAAAATTATGGAATTCTGCAACTCACTACTCACAGGAAACTGCAAATCTATTCAGCACATTGTATGTTCATTTGTAGTATATGCCAGATTCTGTTAATAAAATATATTACTTGGCCCAATCTTAATCGTTGTCTTTTTCTTCTTCTTGGTTTACTCTAATAGGATGTTTCAAGTAACTGCGGCTTTGCTTCAGACGGAGGTCAGAGATGTACAAAACCAAAGTAATCAATTGGTCCTTCAAATTTCGTATATAGTTCGTTAACATTTTACTACTTAAAATCACAATTTCAGATTAAAGTCGTACTAATAATCACCGAGTTACATTCCATAAATTGTTGTGTTTGTTGTTGTAGGTTTCCTCTGGAGAGGCTGAAAGAAGAAAGATCAGATCTCACATTTGTGGCAGAGTTTCCAATTAGAAGGTTTTCATCGATTACTATTATATATCTAGGGCCTTTTAACAAAGTAAATTGATTTTAAAATGGCTTTGTCTTTGTAAAATTCAGATCAGCAAAGTAATATCGTGTCTGCGATGAAGAGGATCTAAGGCTGATAGATATGATGGACGCTAAGAACCGAGTTGATGAAGATGAAGAAGATTCACCTGATGAGGACTCGGACTTTGTAGTTGATGATGATGATGTCGACGAAGACAACGTGAGCCTTAGTGATGAAGAGGACATGGACATTAATGACGATTATCTGGCTTAATATCTCTTCCTCCTATTTTGTTTAACTTTGCACAAACATAATCATAAATTGCAAAGAAAACAAGATTTGAACGACGAACTGAGGTTAGCCAAATAGTTTTTTTTTTTTTTTATCAGAGTTTGACTCCAAATTGGGTTAGAGATCGGGTTTGTCGATACAATTGTTTACCAAAACATTTGACATTATGGGTTATTAGTTGGAGTTAAACTTTTTTTTTTTTATTGGTTGAGTAATTATTTAAGTAGACTTTAATTGATGGTTTAGTAGTTTCATTTATGAGCTCTTATTAAACAGTTTCAATTTTGGTACATACAATATTGCAGAGAGAACACACATTATCTTATGTCACAATACACAATTGGATACAAACCAACTTGCAAGAGACTTTCATTGCATTTCGAAACACCAAAAGAGAGTTTAGAACAAACAACAAATCTGTTAAGGATTCACAATCTTAACCATTGTTGTTTCCATACATACATGTATGTTTTAAGCAATTTCTCAAGCATCCTGTTTCCAAATCCTGATAGTTTTATCTAAATGATTTGCTGATGAAGCTATTGCGTTCTGACCTGGATGGCAAGTCACTGAAATCACTGCGTCCGTGTGGCCTTCTAGTTTCTGATGTATTGTTTTCGACTGAAGATCCCACACATACACACAATTGTCCTCTGATCCGCTCACAATGTACTTCCCATTCGTTACAGAAAACGCTGATGTGATACAGAATACTTTGTTGGTATGTCCTGTGTATACTTTCAGAAACTTCCCTGTCGCATAGTTGGACAACTTCTGTTGATTTGTTTCCAAATGCAAAAATGAATCCATTAGTTAAGAGCATTACAAGAGAATCCATTAGTCTCAGATTCTGAGTTGCTTCTGTTTTAACATGATTTCAAGATCAACAGAGAACACAAATGCAATAATCCATCAAAGACTAGACCAAAGTTCA
This sequence comes from Lepidium campestre, assembly GCA_009757365.2. Classification (NCBI taxonomy): domain Eukaryota; kingdom Viridiplantae; phylum Streptophyta; class Magnoliopsida; order Brassicales; family Brassicaceae; genus Lepidium; species Lepidium campestre. Next base: position 103,630 of record WJSH01000885.1, on the reverse strand, counting down.
ACTCTTTACTTCTTGTTTATTTCCCATGTAAAATGATATGCCCGGAGTGAGTTTCTATAATTGTTCTGTATCAAAATGTTCTCACGAGATCAACAAAATGTCATAATCTATCAAAGACTAGATGAAAGATCTCAACTTGTTGTTCATATCTCAAATCAATCATGATGCAATTTCAGAACCCAAGTGATCATTTGAAACCAATATCCTACATTCATCAATTCCATATCCAGATTAAGGTTCAAACTTCAAAGATTAAGCCAACAAGAAGAAGTTTAACTTACGAGAGTACTATCGAGAGTAGCAACGAGGATGAATTTGCCGTTAGGCGAGAATTTGGCGAAAGAAACAGCCGGAGATTTACCATCAATCAGAGTCTTCAAGCAAGTTCCTTCTTTAGCATCCCAGATTTTACAAGAACCATCATGACTTCCCGAAACAATCAACGATCCATCTCGATTGAAATGCACACTCGTAATCGGCATAGAATGAGCTTTAATCATCCGAATGCATTTTCCCGTTTTAACTTCCCAAATCCGAATCGTCTCATCGAATGATCCAGACACAATAAGATTCGAAGGAGGATTAAAATTAACACAGAACACAAAATTCGTATGACCTCTAAGCACTTTAAGACACTCGTACGGAGCTCGAGCGTCCCAAATTCGAAGCGTACAATCATCAGAAGCAGAGCAAGTGTAATGCGAATCAGAAGACCAAGCTAGATCGGAAATACCATTAGAGTGACCTTCGTATCGATGAATAAGAGAGTAATTCCTTGCTGACCATAGAATCATAGTCTTATCAACGGAAGCGGAAGCGAGAAGATTACCATCGTTGGAGAATTTGACGCACGAGATCGCCGCCGTGTGACCTTCTAGGGTTTTCAGGTGACGGTAAGGCTTATACTTCGGAACGCTTCCGCTTGTGCCTGGATTACCGGCGGAACCTGCGTTAACGGCTCCGTTACCACCGCTTGGCATCGCCGTTAGTCGTCGGATTATGCGATCTTCGCTCTAATGGAAAAATCAAAAATTTCAACGAAGTAGCAATTGACATTTTAACCGATTTTAAGTCTCGTTATTCAGTCGGTTTAGGTCGGATCGGTTTGGAGTTCGAAGTAAACCAATATATAGTTCGATTCGGTTGAGAAACCGGTTTTTGATTTGGTTTTGGTTGATATGCTGTATTCTGAATTGAACCGACGTCAGTGATATATCGGTTTTCGGTTTATTTCGGTCTCATTAGTTTATCAAATTTTTTGATGCAATTTCGGTTTTCGGATTTATTTTCGGTCGGGGTTTTCAGTTATTTCGGTTATTTTGGTTTTAAACTTGAAATACGTGAAATTCTTAAAATTCAATTTACACAAATTTGGTTTATTTAACCGGATGGCATTTAATTTAGTCGGTTTCGGTTATGTGTGTTTCAGTAAATTTGGTTTCTACGAGCTTTTTGTATCTAAACACTTGTGAATGAAATTGAGATAAATCCATAGATGATTGTTGTTATTATACACACAAACAAAAAGAAAAGATTTAAAGAGAATGCTAATGTCGAGCTATGATTGAGAAGATCCTATGAAGTCTTGTTTTTGCCGTAAATATCTTCAAAACCATCAGCTACTCTTTTCCTTCTTTCAGCTATCATTTCTGAATACGACTGAAAAACCAAAGAACACAAAACTCAAAAACAAGACTTAGATTTGTTCAATTAGACCAAACAAGTCCTGTTTCACTTATATCATAGAAACTAGCATTGCCTGTAGACAATTAGAACAAGGTATTTGGCAAGTTCAAGCTAGAAACTGCTATCAGATTCATTTTGACTGTGATGAGGAAAGAAAGAAAACAGTATATACCTTGGGGTAGCTATAAAGGAAAATGTACCACCAAGTGCCAATTAAACCAACCGCAAGTGATGAAACTAGAACTGAATGCAGTATTGCCCAGCTACATGCCACTATTGATACACCTGTCAAGGTTATTGTCCATGGCTGACACCTGAGAAACATATAAAATTTTGCTTACTGAACCTAGGCCTATAAATATGTCCACTGATAAACAGGAAACTTCTTGATCTTATCATATCTAACATTTGCTTTCGGTCTCAGATGCAAACCAGATCAATAGATATCTCAAGGTTACTTATTGATGTTGTGGTTTCGAGGTGACTAAAAGTTGAAACTTTAGCTTTGCTATCTTCTAAAACAGAGTGAAAAACCACACACAAATTCTAAAACTGTAATTGGTAGCAGCAATTCATAAATCAAGCTTCATGCGATTCAAGCATGTTCTTTGCTACACATAAAACACTTGAACGATTCAAACAGCTTTAGTTTTCCTATCTTCCAGAATAGCGTGAAGAACACAACACAAATTCTAAAACTGTAATTGGTAGCAGCAATTCATAAAACAAAGCTTATTGATGATGTGGTTTCGAGGTGACTAAAAATTAAAACTTTAGGTTTGCTATCTTCTAAATCAGAATGAAGAACCACAACACATATTCTAAAACTGTAATTGGTTTAGACTAGCTCTAGTAGCAGCAATTAATAACTTAATCTTCAGAGTTCATACAATTCAAACATGTTCTTTGCTAGACATAAAAACACTGAAATTGCTCATAAGCAAGTACGATTTCTTAGGAGTCATAAGATTATAACCAAATCCAAAGAGAAACATTTACACAAATCACTAGAATGGGAATTTAATTGAGATTTACCAAGCGGGTTTAGTGTCCCAAACGGAGTCGTATTCGAGAGAGAGGTCGTCTAAGTAACCTTCCATGTCATCAACTACGCCATTTTCATCGACGAATCTCGAATCCTTCGGCCCTCTCCGATTTCCACCCAAACTTCTAATTTTCGTGCAAACCCTTTTCGATTTTATATTGAAAAATTGAAGCTTTTTCCGAGAACTTGGGACTGTCAACTGAGTCTGGAGCCGAAATGGCGACAGAGACACGGCGGAGATGGAGAGAGTCATCTGAAGACGATAAGGATAGAGGACTCAATTGACTCTAATTAAACTTTGGGGTGCTTTTGTATAAACAAAATATTTTTGTTTATTATTGGGCCTATTCGTTAATGGGCCAGATAAGAAAGAAAAAGCTCATATATTTGACTCAAACCCCTAATTCAATCATCTGATAAGATTTTTGTTGTCTTCATCGTCGTCGGAGTGAATTAGGGATCGAAAAATGACGATGAACTCGCTTCCGAGGAGATTTGGGAAGAATCAAGGGTATTTGGATCGAGATTATCGAAACGGACGGAGATCTGATTCAGAATCCGATGAAGAAATGAAAGGATTGAGTCACGAGGAATATAGGAGACATAAACGTCTTAAGATGAGAAAATCAGCGAAGTTCTGCTTTTGGGAGAATACACCAAGTCCACCTAGAAATCAGAACGAGGAGTCTGATGATAACGCCGACGAGATTCTAGAAAAGAACGGCGTCGAAAGAGATGATATTTCGAAAGGGAAAGAAAGGAAAGGTAAATCGGGTTCTGAATCTGAGTCTGGGAAGTCAGATTCGGAATCGGATTCTGATGGTTTAAGATCAAGGAAGAGGAAGAGTAAGAGATCCAGGGCTAAGCGCAGGCGTAGGAGATCGTATGATAGCGATAGTGAATCAGAAGGGAGTGAGAGTGACTCGGAAGAGGAAGATAGGAGACGAAGAAGGAAGAGTTCTAAGAAGAGGAAAAGCAGAAGCAGCCGTAGTAGTAGGAAAAAGAAAGTACATAGGAGAAAGTCGAGATACAGTGAGTCTGATGAGAGCAGCGATGAAGATAGCAAAGCGGAGGAATCTGAGATTAGTGGTTCGTCGTCTGGGGAGGAAGATAATAAGTCAAAGAGCAAGAGGCGAAAGAAATCTGTGGGTTCTAGTTCTAAACGAAGCAAGGGAAAGAAGAGTAAGTCAGAAAGTGAAAGCGATGGTTCTGATACTGATTTGAAGGTGCAATTGGAAGAAACGGTGAAGAATACTGAACTTGAACTTGATGAAGAGGAAATGAAGAAGTTCAAAGAGATGATTGAATCAAAGAAGAAATCTTCAGCTCCTGATGAAGAGGAAGAAGCTGAGGTTGGTCCAATGCCATTGCCTAAAGCTGAAGGTCACATTAGTTATGGTGGTGCTTTAAGACCTGGTGAAGGAGATGCTATAGCACAGTATGTGCAACAAGGTAAACGTATCCCACGTAGAGGAGAAGTGGGTCTTAACGCTGAAGAGATTCAGAAGTTTGAGGATCTTGGTTATGTGATGAGTGGAAGTAGGCATCAAAGGATGAATGCTATTCGTATTAGAAAGGAAAACCAGGTTTACAGTGCCGAAGATAAACGTGCATTGGCCATGTTTAACTATGAGGAGAAGGCGAAACGTGAGGCTAAGGTTATGTCTGATCTGCAACGGCTCGTGCAGCGCCATATGGGAGAAGAATTGGGGCCTAATCATGACCCTTTTGGTGCTGGAAAAACTGATGGAGCTGATGATTGATTTGCTTCGCTTCTTACTGTGAGCTTATGTGGGTACTCATCTTATGCTTTATTTTGTAGACTGTTCCTTATTTGAATCATAGATACTGTTGTTTGCTACTTGCTCATTAATGAGTTTATAGTTAATGCTTTTATCTAATATCTTTCATATCATTGTATTTGTGTGTTATAAGATCAAAGATTCTGACTTTAGTGATCTGAAACTGTTCGGTGCTTAGATGATTAGATTTTGCAGTGCGCTGGTTGAGTCCAGACCTTTATTTATCATACAGTTGCGTTTGTGTTAAAGATCAAAGATTCTTGCATTAGAGGTCTGCAGTTGTTCTTATGCATCATTTGCCTTTAGGTTTTGTTCAATGATTGAATTTTGAAGGGATCTTGGCTGATGAGTTCTAAGATTGATGACAATGAATTATTTTGTTTAGTGCCCACTTGTCTTATAAGATGAAAAATGCTTTTGATTCATGAAGCTTAGTCATCTTCCTCATTGAGCTTTGATCTTTATAACGGTTGTAGTGACTTTATCTGACATTAATTCAAATCTTTATCATACTTTATGGTAATGTACTAATGTGCATGAATTAAAATCTTAACAGTTTTAGACTTTTAGTTAATATGATTAAGAACCTTAGTAGTTATTATCATTACCATTATTATCATCACCATTATTATCATCATTCTATGTTTTGGATGATCACTATAATTATTAAGTGCAATAATTCCCGAATTTTCAGGCAGATATATAATTGAGCTAATGTACCTGTAATAGTTTCTACTTTTGTGGAGCAATACAGTGTCTGAATCTTTTTCAATAAGTGCAATATCTCATTACAAGACCCTACTTGATAGAGTACCTGGTCCATGTGAAATTGATTTGGGTTTAAATAGAGAAGAAATTATTATGGGATTGTTTTTTAATAAATTTATTACACAACGGGCATGAAATATAAAATATTAATTAAATAAAAGAAAATGCGTCCTTCTTAGACGTGTTTCCCCATGCACGAACAAATAACTTAAATTAATGAGGAAGACGCTTAAGTTTGAACGAATGCTCTTTAATGGAGAAGGACAAAATGGTCATGAAAGTATTGTTGGAGGTCATTTACGTAATTTCGTATTAGGAGAATCATGAAGTAACTGTGCCTACTTAAAGACAACTGCTCTGTTCTCCTCCTTTCTCTCTCAACCTCATTTCTCAGATCCATCGGATCTTCATTTCCATGGAGGCTTAAAAAACCCTAATAGATTTTCTTTTACAGATAACTCATCAGCTAGTGAAGAAGAAGAAGAAGATATTATATCTATCTTTCTCCTTATGATCTGACGAAATCGTCTTTAGATTCCTCTCAGATTTTATATTTTCTTCGTCTAGAAAGAGACAATACCATCAATCAAGGTCCTTTTTATAGGTGAATATCTTTATGGAAACTCTTGTGTTTGTTCTTTTTTCAGGATCTAAGCTTCTGATTTCATTTTGGTTCTTCTTTGTATGTGATGGGTTTTCCCCCCAATTTAAATTGTTTGTTTCAGCTTTCGAGACGAGCTGGATATTAGATTCTGTGATCTTCAGAGACTCTTTCTGGGTTATTAACAAGGCTTTCTGGTTTGTTCTGCCTTTTAATCGAGCTTCGTTTGGAAAAAAAAAAGTGGAGGTTTTGATTCTGATCTGATAAACAAGTGTTCTTGCGATAGTTAAGCGACTAGGTGTGTGTGTTGTTATCGTAGTGGAAACTTTTTACTGTTGACAGTGTGATTTACCTCAAAATGGAAACGCTTATTGTAGCAGTGGAACATAGGGATCAATATTATGGAAAGAAATCTCTTGGACATGATCGTTTTAGATCAGCTCCTTCCAAAGCTTTCAGACAAATCAACTGCAGAACTTTTCAATCTGGAGTGGGTTTGCTTCCAAAACCAAAGAGAACTTCTTCAATACCTATAGCCAAAGGAGCTCTTCCTAAGGTTCAGTCTCCTCGTTCTCCTAAGTCTGTTTTACCGGTCTTTAATCTTCCTTCAGTTGACAGCGGTAGAACCAGTCCCATTCCAATTGCTAACAGCAAAGGCCGTCAGATCCGTAGGTCATCTAGTGAATTTGTTGACAAAAGGAGAAGCCTTTCTTTATCTGAGCTTTGGGCAGGACCTACTTACTCCAACTCGCCTCCCGCTGCTTCTGTGCCCATTCCTAAGTTTTCTCTCCGGGAAAAGAGGACGGTGTCTTTGACCTTTCCTGCTCCAGACTCTGCTGTTGATACTCGCGAGGTTGCTAAGTCTGCGCCCGTTTCTCCAACCTCTTCTGGTGACAACCCTTTCCACAGCACTGTCTCTGCCACTATGACACTGCGTCGCATGCTCAATCTTGAGACTGCAGATGAGGATTAATAACCCTTAGGGGAAGGGGGTTAGTTTTAGTTTTATGCACATATAGAAATAAGGTGTCGGTCACCATCTGGTTTGGTTTGTTTTTAAGCTTTTAATGGCGATGGTAAAGGAACATGTAAGCAGTCTTAACTCAAGAGTTGATCAGCAGTTACTGGGTCTCCTATGCAGATTGGGGTGTTATCTATGGTGGAACAGCTGCTTATAGTGAGTAGAAACATTCAGGAGGCAGATTGAAATCGTGTTAAAGAGAAGACTTGATATTGGTTTAGCATATAGGATGGCTAAAGATTTACCAGTCTCTAACATATACCCTGGGTTAATGCTAAGTTCATGTGGTGATGCTTGAACATTAGGGTTTCCTCTTTGTCCTGTGTATAGTTTCTTCTTAGTGTCGTCTTTTTCCCTTTGGCTTCTTTTTGTTAAGTGGGTTAGATAGCATCTAGCTAATGTATATGCAGTAGAGCCTTTGATCATACTGGATTACAGTTCTATCCATCCAAGTTTAGTCTTTTCGGGTTCTCTTAGTCTTACCTTTGTACTCTTATCTCCTTTGTGTCCATATCTTCTCTTTTAATCCTTTTTCTTAGTTTTCTCTCCCTTCCAATTCATTTCTGTCCAGCCTTTAAAGATGTAAATCTAACTACTCTCCTGCTAAATGATCTTCCTCTTCGCCTCTTTTCCTGTTTTTTGAAAAGGAAAAAAGGGAAGAGGAAGTTTTAGTGACCCTCTTAGACTACTATCTGTGCTGGTAAAGGTTCATCCAGATTCAAGCCATTTCATCCACTTCTTCTTCTGAAGAGAAGACATTCCTTAGGTTTCTTACCTAGAACAAATCTATTTCATTGGAGTTTCATGACCCTGCCTAATCTGCTCACAAGGTAAATTTGAAGCTCTCATTATCTCTTCCAGTTTAAAGAATCTGAATGTATGAACTGATACAAGTCTATGAATTTGTAACAGGGACCTGGAGAAGCTGCTGCTAGGCTTCTGATGCTGTTTCTTAGTTTCTTTGTCTCCCTACTATCTTTTGTTTGTTTTGTTAGACAAGAAGACAAGTATTGTCTCCGTGTATGGAACTGTTGTGTGAAGCTTTCAACAAACATATGTTTCTTATTGTCTTTTGTAGTTTGTGACATAGACGTATTCCTATCTTTGTTTTGTGTATGAATGTTGAAGTATATGTATCCCTTGTTCCCCATAATCACTTTCATTTCTCTTTGGTATTGGTTTATTTGATTGCATTGTGACAAATAGTAAAGGTACTTCATTAAAAGTGAGAAATAGTAAAGGTACTTCAGTAAATGTCGTCTTTGCGAAGAAAAGATAGTTTCCCTATCATTTTATCATTGTTCTCCATGTAACTTCACCTTGGATATTCGTTGTGCTTTACACCCACCACAAATGTCTCGTCTGGATTTGAAACACACATGATCACCAGCTCACTCTTTTACCAAGACTCGATTCTTTTACGTGTAATGCTTGCGGACTGAAGGGAGATCGAAACCCTTACATATGTTTACAATGTGATTCCATCATCCACCAACGTTGTCTTGGCCTTCCACGTCTTATAAACATCAATCGTCGTGAATATGATCACCGTATTTCCCGAACTTCTCTTCTTGGTATTGTAGATTCTGTGTGTGGTGTTTGTCGCAAGAAGGTGGATTGGATTTGGGGAGGTTATTCTTGTCAAAAATGTCGTGGTTATGTTGCTCATTCAAAATGTGCTACCAGAAAAGATGTGTGGAATGGAAAAGAACTTGAAGGAATTCATGAAGAAACAGAGGATATAGATCCGTATGTGGTAATAGATGAGAACACAATACAACATTTCAGCCACAAAGAGCATTACTTAAGACTCCACGTTAGTGGTATTGTATACGAGGAGAACAAGCGATGCAACGCATGCACCCATCCTATCTCTTTTCAATCCTTTTACGGTTGTATGGTTTGTGATTTCATTCTCCACGAAAATTGTTTTGTGTGCTTCAATTTCTGAGCCATTTGTTCATCCAAGTCATCATGATCATCCTTTATATTACACGTCATCAACTGCAAAATTAGCATGCATTGGATGCAACGTGTGGGGGAGCAATGTGCTTAGTGGCATTGAAGATGATTGTAGATATGATATATGTTTCAAATGTGCCACTCTACCACAAGTGGTAAAGCATAGAGTTGACGATCATCCTCTCTCGCTATGTTATGGTGAAAAGGCAAGTGGTATATTTTGGTGTGACATTTGTGAGAAAATAACAGATCCACAGATATGGTTTTACACGTGCAAAGATCACCGACTTAGTTTGCATACAGAGTGTGTAACTGGAGACTTTTCAGGTCTCATGCCAAGAAACACAAATAATAGTATATCTCGTCCATTTTGCAACTCCTGTAAATTTCCGTTGCAGTTTTCTTATCATCTTGAAGAGATTTGGAACCTCAGATTAATACTTAATTTTGCTCTATTACATGTGTAGGGAGTGGAGAGGAAGATAAAACCGTAAAAGACCAAAATGTAACAGAAAGCTTGAGTTCAAGTGGTCCTTGGTGAAGTATTATAGTCTCTATCACGAAGCTGGAAGCGTCCAGGTCAAAGACTCTTTATTGGGTGGAGTCTCTAAGGAAATTAAGAGACTCGGTTAAGTTCTGATTGGTGTTGGTTTAATGAGATTAAACCGGGTCAACATTAAATCAGGTGGAGCTTCATGAAGGTCAACGATTCTACTCCTTCTCTAGATTCTTCTTGTGTTTGTCTCGGAGCTGGGTTTAGTTGTTGTTACGGACGTTGTAACGGTTGCAGCTATATAAGCTTCCGAGTCCAATAGGTTCGTTAAAAGCTGGGTGCATATTTACACACTTGGTATAGTGATTTTCTCTAACAAAGAGGTCACAAGTTCAAGTATATTTAGAATAAGAAATTTATACTTTAAACGTAATATTATCAATAACTTATCTCATGCACCAGAGAAGATTACAGGTGTTAGATCCGTAACTCTTATCATTATCAAAAAAAGATATAGAAAGCTTATGAAATGTGAAGCCAGGATTTGTCAACTCGTGTATCATGAGTTGATATTCTTATGTGTTAATTACCTACAATAGCATTCTATTAACCTTTAACTAACCATTGTTTAAGAGCTTTAGACTACAATAACTCATATTTGTTGTAAAAACAATTTAACCAAAATCTGACCAATAATGGGCACATATAAAATATTTTAAAACAATATTTTGGTCAACTGATTTTATTAAAAATTAGTGTTTTTTTTGTTTATTACATAAAGGTGTTAAGATTCATTCGCTTTCACTATTCAACTTTTATTTCATTTACTAAAGTTAATAACATATATTTATCTAAATTCACATTTTTGAAAAGGTTTACTTGAAAGCCAATAAATACTAGAGCCAGTAAAATGGTAGCTGCTCAAGCCATGATGAGTTTATTTCGATATTATTACAATATTTTTGAAATAAAAATATCATTATAATAATACTTAGACACCGAAATGTAGAAAACCAAACCAAAATTTGGGATGGAATTTTTTTGGAGAATGATATACGAGTGAGTTGGATTTTTAACAATTTGCAGCTGCGATTATACACGAAAATGGCCCATTATTAGCCCATTGGACTATCATTACTTTTATAATGGGCTATTACTTGATTTCGTAATCTTGTAGTGAAATTTGTTTTTCCTCTTTCTTCTCTCTAATAATAAATTTTAAAGAAGACAAATTTCATTACTTTAATTATGGTGGTAGGCTATAGTTACTAATTGAGACAATGTGAATAAAGAGATAGACGTTTAGGCTAGGACCAAGTAGAGAGGTTGTTCATAATAATTAATAATTGAGAGTTCCAAATGTTTGATTTATGAGTTTTCATGATGGTTCATTATTACTATTGGGCCCAACACCAACAAGAATGAATACTTTGGTCTCATTTTTGTTTCTTATATGCAAATATAACTATGTAAAGTACAACGTATTGATACCCACATTTTCATTCCTTAAAGGTACTTTCTTTTCTTTTTTTTCTTTTTAGTTTCATACTTAATTATTAATCTAATCAAAAACTATAATTTGGATAATTTACTCAAACAAACAATAGGAATTTTCAATTTGGATCGACAAAAAAATATAATTCATAGTTCTAGCCCTCTCTAAAACTTCAAACAATATCATGTGGTAATTATGTGACTTTTTGAAATTGAACTCGTGATACCAAAACAACAACTGAAACATTTGCCATATTTATGGGTGTCTTACATTTGAAAAAAAAAAATATTAGTTTTAATACGACTTAAAAATCATGACTTTTCAAGTCATAAATTTTATAATTTTATAAGATTTGTAAATACTAATTTTAATAATGTATACCAACATTTTTCTAATATTTTTAGTAAAAAAAAATGAATCATGCTTAGTTGATAACATGTGCAACTAATTAAAAGTTGAGAAATTAGCATGAGTGACTATAATAACTCCAACAAT
>WJSH01000885.1:51509-92211 GCA_009757365.2 Lepidium campestre | reverse complement strand
ACCCAAAAAAAAAAAAAAAAAAAAATTCAAAAGCAGGGGTATTTTCGTCATTATTGTGCTGTAATGGTTAGATACTAGGCTTTTGTTTTTTTTTGGTTATTCTCTTAAATTTGAGTAATACATAGTTATTTGACCAAATTCACCCTTAAAAGTTTAGTTTTTTTTTGTGGAGTTAAAAGTTTAGTTATGTTTGATAAAAAATAAATTTTTAAATAACACAAAACTTAACATCCTTTGTAATATATGTATAGTCAGTCTATTACATACGCATGGTTGAAATATCTTACGTGGACGAATATGATTGGTTGACTTTAAGTGGGACCCAAAGTTTACCTTCTGTGTCTTAACCTTTCCCTTTTTTGATTCTTTCTCTTTCCAAAGATTTTTCTCTTTCCTATTTATTTTTTAATATATCAGAAATACAAAATTATAAACAAAGAAATCAGAAAAAGTCAGGTTATTTTTTCTCAATAGGTAATTAAAAAAATTATCTATTGGATCAGTGGTATATGATTACATATTTGCAAGATAATTTTAAGAAAAAAATCTAACTAATCATGGAAATATTTCCAGAGTCAATTTAAGATAAGTTTCATATTATAAAAAGATATAAGAGGAATTAAAAATTTTAAAATGAAAAGAAATCTCATGATTTTTTTCTTTTTTAACACCAGCTCAAATTATGATTACACAGGCTTAATATATGGCGTTAATTAATATTAAATTTGTTTCTCATTAAAGCGTTAATTGACATCAATTTATGAAGTCAATTATCTTAAGCAATCCCAAGAAGAAAACTCTTTATTTAATTACAAAAAAAAAAAAAGATTTTAAGAAATCGTATTAAAAGGGTATTATCGTCATTACATTTTACGTATTTCTCTTTATCTCTCTCTAAAGAGTCTAAGACCTAAACAAACAAAAAAACTCTTCACAGCGGCAAAAGCAGAAACAGAGCATAAAACGCCTAACAAAGTGAAAAAGCTAAAGAGAGAAAGAGAGAGATCTAGAAGAAGATGGGTTGATATCTGCGAAGAAGATGACGATTCTAGAATAAGATCATGCTAAGAAGAAACTAAACGTTTGATTCTCTCTAGAACTTTACGATTCGATTTTTTTCTTTTAAAGCGAAGGAACTCGAGTACAGTGTTTACCGATTCGTTAAATAAAGGTTGGATTTTGATTTTTTAAGCATTTGGATCATATTTTTTGATTATATTATGCACCATAATCAATTTTCATAGTGTGATCGTCGAAATTTTGTTTTCAATTGTCTGGGTTTGAGAAACGTTGAGATTGTCTATGTATTCGTATCATTAGATGATCATAATCTTGTACATCTTGACAACTAGATTGCTTTTTAATTTGGGCAAAGATTTTGTCTTCGATACTGGTGTCGTAGACTTGGTATTGCATTTACTGTTTCTTTTTGACAATTCTCTTTTTCAGATATTACTATTCAGTTTTTGCATCTTTATGAAAGCTCAATCTCTTTGTTTCCTTTATCAGGTGATTTGTGAAATAGATTGTGAGAGCTTGAAACGAAGGAGTCAGTTCTACAGATCATTGTTGTCTATATTCTTATATACTGAAAAAAAATGGAAATTGCGGCTAAGTGTAAGTCTAAACGTATGTATTCATGGTGGTGGGATAGTCACAATACCCCCAAGAATTCTAAATGGCTTCAAGAGAATCTAGCAGGTTTGTTTGTTCTTGAGGCTTAGCTACTTCTACTGTTTCTTCAGTGCAATGTTTTACATGTTTTGTCTATTACCTTGCATTGTGTTTTGGCCTTTGAAATAGCATCATTACTGTTCACTGAGACGTCAAGGGCTTAATCAGATGTTGTATGGCTGATGATTTTCGTTATGATCTTGAAATCATGAAACTTGTTTTTGGCTATGTACGATTTTTTTTGGTTGAAATGTTTATTGTTATGTTTTTGACAGATATGGATAATAATGTGAAGCAAATGATCAAGGTTCTTGAAGATGATGCAGATACCTTTGCCAAGCGAGCAGAAATGTATTACCACAAACGTCCTGAGCTTTTGAAATTGGTTGAAGAGTTCTATCGTGCATATCGAGCATTAGCTGAAAGATATAATCATGCAACTGGTGTTATCCATCAGGCTCATCAGACTATAGCAGAAGCGTTTCCTAACGAAGTTCCCTTGATATTTGGTGATGAGTCACATGATGGGGCATTGACAAATGATGTTGACCCAGATGAGTTGGGGTTCTCTTTATCTCATGCCCATGATGTAAAGAGGAATGAAGATTTTAACGAAAAATTTCCGTTTGGGAGAAATGGCAAAGCAAGAAAGGGACTGAATTTTAATGATGCGGATGGAAAAGGAAGAGATGATCTCAAGGCTCAAATTCTTTCAGAATCTGAACGAGCTAGCAAAGCTGAAGCTGAAGTTGTAGCTTTAAAAGACTCCATTTCTAGAATGCAGGTGGAGAAAGAAGCTAGCGTAGCACAGTTTGAGAAGAATTTGGAGAGACTGTCAAATTTAGAATCTGAAGTATCTCGTGCACAAGAGGAGTCAAGGGGACTTACGGACAGAGCCTCAAGTGCAGAAGCTGAGATCAAAACACTCAGAGAAACCCTCTACAATCTAGATTCTGAAAAGGAGTCCACCTTTCTTCACTATCAGAAATGCCTGGAAAAAATAGCTGATTTGGAAGATGGAATCTCTGTAGCCAGTAAGGATGCTGGAGAAATCAATGAGCGAGCCAGCAAAGCTGAAGCTGAAACTCTTGCTTTGAAGCAAAGCCTTGCTAAAGCCGAAACTGACAAGGAAGCTGCTCTTGTCCAATACAATCAATGCTTGAAAACAATATCTAACCTGGAAGAAAGACTAAGGAAGGCTGAGGAAGATTCAAGGCTTATCAATGAGCGGGCTGAAAAGGCTGGGGTAGAAGTTGAAAACTTGAAGCAAACAATCTCCAAACTGATCGAGGATAAGGAAGCTTCTGAACTTCAGTACCAACAGTGCTTGAATATAATCGCGGATCTCAAAGTCAAATTATACCATGCTCAAGAAGAAACACAAAGGCTGAACCATGAAATAGAGGATGGGGTTGCTAAATTGAAATTTTCAGAAGAGAAATGTGATGTGCTTGAGAGATCAAATCAGAATCTCCACTCTGAGCTGGATGGTCTCTTGGAGAAACTGGGGAATCAAAATCAGAAGCTCACGGAGAAGCAAACAGAGATGGTCAAATTGTGGAGTTGTGTACAAGAAGAGCATTTGCGTTTCCAGGAAGCTGAGACTGCGTTTCAAACCCTACAGCAATTGCACGGTCAGTCTCAAGAGGAGCTAAATAATTTGGCTGTGGAACTTCAAAACAGGTCTCAAATCATGAAAGACATGGAGATCCGAAACAATGAGTTGCATGAGGAAATTCAGCGAGCCAAGGTTGAGAACAGAGGTCTCGGTGGGCTTAATATCTCTTCGGTTGCGTCAGCTAAAAGTTTGCAAGAGGATGTCTCAAACTTAAAGGAAACAATACAAAAACTTGAAGCAGAGGTTGAGCTAAGAGTGGACCAGAGAAATGCTTTACAGCAAGAAATATACAGTCTTAAAGAGGGACTAAGTCAGGTAGGGAAGCCAAACCAGTCCATGGTAGAAGAGATAGAGTTGTTCGGGCCATCAGTCAAAGAGTTGCAGGAGGAAACCTCAACCTTAAAAGACTGCAATGAGAGAGAAAATGGAGAAAAGATGGCTCTTCTAGAGAAAATGGAAATCATGGAGAAACTTGTTCAGAAAAACGTCATGCTGGAAAAATATATATCGGACTTGACTATTGAGTTGGAATCAACCAGAAGGAAGCTGAAGACGTTGGAGGAAGCTTGTGAGTCACTCTTGGAAGAGAAATTGGATCTTATATCTGAAAACCAGCACACTGCCATTGAGAACATTGTCCTTGTTGAATGGCTTCGGCAACTTAAGTTAGAAGCTTTAGGTACAGCAACAGAGAAGAAGAACATCGAAGGTGAGGATGCAGATACTGAACAACTTAAAAGAAGCCAAGCTATTGTCTTTTTGAATGAAAGCATTAAATCTTTGGAGGATTATGTTTTGTGCCGTGAATCTGGGGATGAAATTTCAAAGGTAGCTCATCTTAGCCATTTATCTCCTCAAATCTTCACTTCTTATAAAATTAAAACCGTTTTAAACAAAATTGTTTGATATGATGTTCTCATCTCTTTTACCAGGGTGCGGATTCAATGGATGAATCCTCCAAGATGGAAGATATGTGTTTAAGAATCAAAGCTATTGCAGAGGTAATAATGGAAAAGGAGAAGGTTTTGATGCTTGAGAAATCGAATGCCTACTCTATGCTTGAGGCATCATTGAAACAAATCAAAGAATTAAAAACTGGAGGAAATGGAAGAAGCATGAGGAAGCAAGAAGGGGGGAGTGGCAAAATCCGGAAGCAGAGTCAGGAAATCGAGATGGTAATGAAAGATATTGTGCTTGATCAAACATCTGATGGATCATCATATGAGATCACGAGTAAGAAAGGCACTTCAGAGTTAGACCACCACGGTTTTGTTGAGCTAAAGCCAGTGAAGACTCGCAAGACAGAAACTGCAACTAAAGTCGCACAAGGTAAATCCTTGTCTGAAGAGTCACTCATTGTCGATAAATTAGAGATTTTCGATGGACAGATGGATCCTAACAGAGAATTTAACAAGAGAAAAGTTCTAGAAAGACTTGGTTCGGATTTACAGAAGCTGGAGAATCTTCAGATCACTGTAGAAGATTTGAAAAGCAAAGTCGAAACAGTGGAGAAAGACAAGACTAAAGTAGGAGAAGACGAGTATGAAACAATCAAAGGACAGCTCGAAGAAGCAGAGGAAGCAATAGAGAAACTCTTCAACGTCAATCGAAAGCTGATTACAAAAGCTGAATCAGAGAAGGAGAGTAATAGAAGAAGAAGAATATCAGAACATGCGAGAAGAGGATCAGAGAAGATTGGGAGATTACAGCTGGAGATACATAGGATTCAGGTACTGTTGATTAAACTTGAAGGAGAAAGAGAGAATCGAGCTAGGTTGAAGATCTCAGATGCCAAATCGAAAGTTCTTCTTCGGGATTATATATATGGTGGATCCAGAAGCATATCGATGAAGAAAAAGACAAAGACAATGAAGCGGTCTGCGTTTTGCGGTTGCGTTCAGCAGCCTCGGTCTCCATGAACTTATTGAAACTCTTATAACTTAAGTCGCAAGTAACAAAGTACATTCATCTGAATTGTTTATCTAACTGCATTTGCCAAATGTTTTTGAGCGCAGACGCAGTAGTAGTAGTGCGTTTAAGTAACAAGACTCTTAATTATTTCTTGATGAAAATAAAACCTTTTAGAAATGTGAGATTCAATATTGAAATCTTAAACGTTGTTGAATTCCGGCGAGTGAGGTTTAGGTTCAGCGGTGTGAAGCATGAAATCGCAGGCGGCGACAGCTTCAGCCACCGTGAGATAAATCCTTTCTTTACCAATGTTCTCTATGAAGCTGGACTTGCTTAGCTTCTTCATCACCTCTGCTCCTGGGTTCGCTACCACTAGCTAAGAAAAATTATAGGACCAAATCATAAATTTTACTAAAATGTTTGGGGACGTATCTCACAAAATCTTATAGTTTATACGTACCTTAAGCTCTCTTCTTCCCAAGATTTTGTTGAGTTCCTCAAGCATGCTTATACCACTCGTGTCAATGTTCCCCACGGCTAATTCACATAGTATGATGTTACATGTTGAATGTTTTGGGATCCAACATTTATAGATAATACATAATACCACCATAGATATAAAGTTTCAAAATTTTGGTTAAATATCCGTCATCATTCCAACCGAAATTCGATTCCAAATAGTCGTGTCATTCTACGCTATAGTGTTTGAGTTTTGGATTTGAGACTCATGTGACTTACCACTCATATCGAGGACAATGTATTGTAGACTGATTTCTCCATTCGTTCTTAATTTATCTTCCTCTTCAACGATCCATCTTCCAATTCTGTCAAAATGTTTTACATTTAAAAAGATTTATAAGTCATATGAAGATATAAACTAATATATTCAATAATTATAAAGCAAATGATAAGTAAATAAAACCTGTCTCGCAAGTAACTAGAGTTGGCGAAGTAAATAGGACCATCGATGTGAAGAATGAGAAGAGAAGAGAGAGTGATAGCTTGAGGATAATGTTCAATGTTCCTAAATATTTCTGTGTTTTTTATATTTCCCATTGCATAAATCTTTGGTCTTCCCACAAACAACACTAATCTCATCACTGATATTCCCACCTGCATTGGTTTTTTCAACAATTGGATCAATAAATTTAGTTCATAAAATCCATAACTTGCTAGATTATGTGGGATTACTCAATTATGTGAAGTCAGACTCCAATTAAAAACACTGCAGAAGTAGACATTTAACCATTTTCCGGTGTCATTTCTCCGTACTGGATTGTAATGACTATGAGAATAAGTATACGTACGGAAAGGATGAGACCAATCTCGATGGTACCAAAAATGACACCAAAGAAAGCAGAGAGACAAACGAAGAAATCGAACTTGTCAAGTTTCCAAAGATGAATGGCTGCTTCGTAGTCGACAAGTCCAAGCATGGCTGCTATTATGATCGATGATAGAACTACTAATGGTGTGTAGAAGAATAATGGCGTCAAGAACAGTAATGTCACTCCCACCGCTATCGCCATTACCACGTTTGATAACGCCGTTTTGCAACCCGCGTTATAGTTCACCGCCGAACGCGAAAATGGCCCTTCATTTCATAATTACATTTTTTTGTCAATCATTATGAATAAGAAATATTATTAGCCAAATGTTGTATTTGTAATTTACTACAAAAATAATTACTAAAAGAAAAATGTATAATAATAATTAATACAGAATTTTTATAGAACTAATTTATTCCGAACTAAAGAATTCACAATGTAATAATAAACGGGTTGCCGAGCTATTCTCAGTCTCGTGGTTAAATGTCTCAGCTAATGGCTTAAGCATGTAGAGTTCGACTTTGTCATGTAGTGTGGTAGTTAATAGAAGTTTTTAAGAATGAGTTTGGGTCATGGATAAGGTCTTCTCGATCCAATTGTTGAAAAAAATAAAATAAACAGATTTGCTTTGACCATTCATAATATCATTTTCATCCAAAACCCTAAACCCAAAACTTTTTGAGTCTGTTTTCTGTCACAAATCCTTCATATTTCCTAGAAATATTTTGACTAGATTTTTTTCATCACAAAATTCATAAATTATAATATTTTTTTATATAGTAGAGTGGGTACATACCGGTAGTGAGATAGCAAGAGGAGAAGGAACCAAAAATGTTCATCATCCCAAAGGCAATCATTTCTTTGTTCCCATCTATGTTATAATTCTTATACATTGCAAAGCTTCTTCCCACTGCAATTCCTTCCTATTTTACAAATAAAAAATGTCAGTACAATTAGATCAACAAGTGTTGATCATTAAGTAGATCAATAGATCAACAAGACCTAATTCATATCATGTGGGATAATGTGATTTTTTAAAATCGAACTCGAAAGAAAAAATCAACATATGTAAATACTTAACTACTTGACCAAAGATTTTTCCCCGATTTTTTTTTAAAGTTCAAAAATTGAGTGAGTAATAAATACTTACAGCGAGGGCTATAACTCCAGTGATGATGCCGGTTTTGAGAGGCAACGTAACATAAGGTGACTTGAAAACCAAATGTGTTATTGACGGTGGATTTAATCCTTTCTTTAATTCTCCAATCTATCATTATAGTAAGAATTCTATAAATTAATAAGGATAAGAATGTAATAATGTTTTATCAATTTATAGTGATCTAATTGTGATAAATAAATAATGAGTTTTATAGTCACATGAGAGGCTAAAAGAATTTAAAAAAAAACATACAATTTGGAGATCATGAAAATGGGAATGGAGGAAGTAAACGAAGAGGCTTCCAAAAATGACAGAAACAAGTGGAGCCATTGCAGATATCCAAAATAGCTTTGGTCTTTTCTTGCTCTGAGATCAGTAATGGCAATTAATTAATTAACTAATATGTTACATTAATTAAAAAAGTATTAATTGATACACATTGTCTTTATATATAAATAAATTAAGAAAGAAGCAAAACTTACAATGAATTTGGTTGTAAGAAGGAAAAAGAGGAAGCAACACCCTAGTACTCCACTCTCCCATCTCCACTGCATTATTTTAAAATAGTATAATTATACATCTACAAAAATAAAAATGATTTTTTTCATGCCTAAAAATGAATAAAATAAATAAATTTATTTAATATTGATATTGATAAAATAAATGCTAAGCAAAAAATAAAATGAAAGGAATGTGAATCGGTCGGTACTATATTGGCAAGTACGTCCCGTGAATAATAACAACAATTTTGCATCAAGTCACTTGCAATTATAAACTCATAAAACACACAATTTAAATTTTTTATTAAATAAGAGAAAATCATTGATTTATAAGAAAATATATCATAGACACTAATTAACAATTGGCCAATTCAATCAAAACAAGTTCCTACATATATAAATACATGAAAAATGTTAATTTTCTTTTTGATAACTCAGGTGGTTCCGATCTCAACTAGCGTATTATCGTTGTCCCGGATTAGAATTCACCTCGAGGCTAAAGGAAACCATATAAATATTCTCTTAAGTGCATTTATACAAATGTAATTTGGGAGGACTTCAAACTAAGTTAGCGTACCATTATTATCCTGAATCTTTTCGTTCAGTCACTAGACCACATCTGTGTTGGCATAATATGCATAGTTTCACTAGAATTTGATTATATGCATATTATGAACTATATATTTTACGTAAGCTGTGTGATTAATATATGAATAGAAAAAGAAATGAATAATAATAAATGATTGAAAGAAACGAATTACCAAATGAGATTGAGAAAAGATGGAACGAAGAACAGAGAAGACATCAGTAGAATGAGTGAAGTGAGGGAGGCCAAGTAATCCTTTGAGTTGCTGTAAACAAACCACCGTCGCTGCTCCTCCCATGAACCCTACGATCGCCGCATGCGACAATATCTCCACCACAAACCCTAACCTTTATTTACATTCACCACTTTATTATTGTTTACTCTCTTACTTTTTTATTATTGCTCAAAATATTATTGTAAGAGTTTCTGTTTTTGATAAACGTTACATACACGAAAACTAGAAGAAGAAAAAACAAAAATCTGAAACAAACTCAAAATAAGTATGATGAAGTATACTAGAAGTTGTCATAAACAAATATTTCATATATATAGTGTTAAATATTTACTAATTTATATATGGTCAAAATTCTTTTGTTGATATATAACACTACAAAAGTACAAATGGTATATATATATGTATACCAATATTATTGTCTCTATATCATGAACTTCTTTTAGCATTATAAATTTTTATAGTGATTAATCAGAGCATATACTTATATGAGTATATATATATATAATACTAATGCAATGTTTTTTTCTTTCTAATATATATATATATATATATTTAACTTGAAATTTGTTAGATTATTTTTTAATCTTGTCATTTTTGTTATCCTCTGACACATATATATTAATCTCAAAAATCAAAAATGGATCATGCATTATTATTCTTTTCTGATAATGAGTTTTCAAATTTCTATTAAAAACAAAAACAAAAACAAAAACATGGAGGAGGCAGAAACCTTCAGCGGACAAAGTGCTAAATGTTCGGTTCTCACTTTTAACTATGACATTGACAGACCACTAGTCTTTAGATTATATACTATTAGAATTTATCCAAAATATATAAAAATTAGTATTACTATAGACAAACATTCGATCGGCGATTTCTGCCATCAATATTTTTAAAATAAGTATATATTGATTTTATGCATCATACTACAAAAAAACAGTCAACTTTCAACCAAAAATCCATATCAAATTTGTCTAAAACAGTCATTTAGGAGTTCATACCAATGAAAACCGTAAAACAAATACATTGTTATACAGAATTATAGTTCGAGACTTAAAACTCTATCATCATAATTTATACTAAACCGAAATTGGTGAGATTTTAAATATCGAACTATTATTTTGGGTATATGTAAGTTTATAACTTTTATTTCAGGAAAAATTAGATTTTAAAATGTATCATCGGAATATATAGTATGATGTCTTAGTTTAAGTGGATATGTTGCTACACTGCCGGGCCGGTATGATTTGATGCCTAAAGCAATCTTAAAAATTAATACTTTTTTTTATTAAACTGAAATCATGACAATATAAAATGAAATCAATATTCCTATAAAAAAAAGACCCAATAAATTCAATGAATTCTAACAATATAACGTATAATAATTTTCAAAATCTTTCTAATAAACAAAAGTCACATAGTTTAATGTTTAACGCAAAGAAAAAGAAAAGAAAGCAAACTAGATTTAACTAAAACTACTTTTCGTCCAATTATATATATCAAGTCGTTTAGCTGAAGTGTTAATAAACTTTCAACTGCTACTTCGTTTGGCTAACATTTGCAGAGATAGAGTTATTAAGTAACTTTGTGAAGACAATTAAGAAGTTAGGTTACAAAAATTAATTATAATTATCAAGTAATCACGTTTAAAATTGAATTATACATCGTTTACTTGCAAAATACACTTAGTGATTTAGAACTTGCAAGGTTTGAAGTTTGATTTAATTAAGAACTTGAAAAAGAAGAAAGAAAACAAAGAGAATAGAGATTAAAAGCAGAGAATAAATTGTTGAAGATTGAAGATAAAAAGGTAGGAGAAGGTGAAAAAATGAAAAGAGTATCTAATGATGTTGTTGCTGTCATTAGACAAAAAAATAGGAAACTGAATTGTCTTAATAAAAGGTGAGATTCCAGATTTGAACTAGTAACAAGTTGTCCAATTTTTAGTATGGTGAATCACTATACTAATATAATATTTCAAAATTTGATGCCCTTAACTATTGTTAAACATTGTGCTGCTCAAAGTACATGCTTGTTGGGTTTGTGCCCAGGGCCGGACCTGGTTGCTATGTGATAGTTTTCGTAAGAAGATATATCAAGATATTTTAAATAAGAAGTTACGTGTGATTTGAGGATAATGTTACGTACCGTAAGAGGCCAAGGCAAGTTTGCATGATTCCGGCGAAGAAAGTGGCGGTAAAAGCTAAGTGAAGGTAAAGCTTTGGATTCTCCGTCACGTTTACTTCTTTCCCCAACATCGCTGCCGTCAACAGCGACGCCACCGCCACTGTCCCCACCGCTAAATCTCTTGAACTTCCCATTATTGCGTATACCAATGGTGGCACCAAGCTCGAGTCTACATTTGTTTGTCCATATGTACACATTATTATTATTTCATAGTTAAACCGACATTTATTAAGAGATATACATATATCTATATTATTGTTTCTTTTTGGTAAACTAAGTTAATACTATTTAGAATTCAGAAAGTTATATTTTAAAAGAAAAAAATTCAACAGTTCGATCTATAAATCTAACTTTATTAAGTGAAATTACATGACTAGTAGTCTTGAAATTAGAATTCAATATTAAGTTAATATTATTTAGAATTCGAAAAGTTACATTTTTGAGAATTTTTTATCAACATATCGACAAGAATTGATTCATAGATCATTCTTTATTATACAGAGTTACTAGTATGAAGTCAAGCTGTAGTGGAAAAAAACTACAAAAGTAGATATATTTAACTACTTGAATAAGATATATAATTTTTAATGTTTTTCGAGATTTATGTTATAGAGTTTTTAAATAAACAATGAAAACTGTTTTATGTTTTCTGTAATATTACTAGAAAATAAGTAGAAGAGTAAGAGAGAGCTTACAAAGACCAAGGATTGGAGGGAGATTAGCAAGCTGAGCATAGCTAATTCCTTGAGGAATAGCAAGACTTGCAATTGTAATCCCTGAGATAACATCGGATTTCAAATACTCCAAATTGTAAGAACGAGCCCATTCCAAGATTGGGAACACATGTTGCAACACTAACTCTATCTTTCTTGATATTTTTGATTCTTTCTTTATTTTTCGAAACGGATCATCAGCAAAAAGAATCTCATTGAGAGTGTTCTTTAGTGATTTCAAGAATGGTTGTGGTGGAGGAATTTCTACTCGGTGATACTTTGATGTTTTTTCGTTGCACATCTTCTAGTTTGCAACTATTTTGATGCTTGATGAGAGAAAATATTTTCTTTCTTTTAGAAGTTTTTTTTTATATAGAATGTGAATGATTGAAAGCTAAGATCTCATTTGCATTTGGAAGTGGTGAAGCAAGTGAGGAAGATGGGGTTTTTTTATAGGAAGAGAATCTAGGTGAATTGCATTTTTAATGGCAGCCACAATAATTATTGGTTTTTGTTTTGTCAATTTGTAAATAGAGTTTGGGGCCTTGTCGTTAAGTAGTAAGGAGAGTGATTTGAAACGCTAACACGTTTCAAGTTCGATCTACCTGATATACAAAATAAAAACACATAATCTTAATATTACACGGATATGAACCATTTCTTTCGGTCTATTTGCATACCCGGAAAGAAGGTATACCCATGAATTATACATCCCTTAAAAATTAGTTTGGGCTCTTCCATAGGCTTGGATTTACACTAAGTTATCAAAACAAAAATTGTAGATAAAAGAAAAACTTTATGTTATGTGTGTTTACTTCTATGAATAATTTTCTATCTTGTCGAAAAAGCATATAAATATTTGTGTCTACAAGATGTAGAGATACATTTTCACTACAAAACAAAATGTAGGTTACTGGAAATTCAAATCCATCAAAAATTTGTCGAGAATTCTAGATGGATATAAACAACTTAACATCAATCAGAAATGATAGATTTTACTAATAAGATATAGAAGATTAAACAGGTCTTTTGTACCATTATTTTTTGGTATCTGTCTATATAACATATATTTTGTTTTTGTTTTTCACCTCGATAAATTTTTTCATATTTTGAAATGGTCATAAGAAACTATAGCATGTATGATACAAACATAAAAGATATGTGTATGTTGGAGAAATATATTTGATTAAATGGTTAAATGTACACCTCTACGATTTTTTTTCACCGGAATTCGACTCTAAACAACCGAATAATCTTACATGATATGATATTGTTTGAAATTTAAAAATTTGGATTATAAATCAATTTTTATCGTTCTTATTGACAAACTCGTATGTTTTATAATATAGACTCTTATTATAATTTCTTTAGTCTCTTTTTCTTTTCCTTCCCCTTTTTTTGTTTAGGCCTAAGCCTTTTTCATCACATAGACTTCATCATAGTAAAGAATATGGGTCGATAGAACCTTACCGCAGAGACCACTTGCCCATCATGCTCTTTGGCTTATATTGGTTACACATTCATTTGACCCTAATATTGCATTGCAACCACAACTTCTACAAAAATCCAATTACAAATAAGAAAAATTGAAAGATTTTTGAAGTTTTTTAGATCTATTAGTCAAATTCCTACATAATATAGGTAATGAGACTCGATTCTTGGATATAAAAGTGCATACCTTCATTGAAATTACAATTTGTCACTAGACCAAGATCATTTCACAATAGGCTAAGACAAAGAAGTCAGTGAAAGAGAAATTTAGACTTATGCGAATGAAAACTAAATAATTAAGAGACATGATTAGAAATGAAGCAGCAACATGAGCTGTGTTACAACTTACAAGACTTCCAAATTTGGATCGATCACTCTCTCGTTACCATTGTTATTGTTTTTGTCGATTTGTATTTGGATCATTACTCAATTATATACATTCGTTTTTCTTCTTCCCCAACACACACCTCGAGGCTTCCCATCTTTTGCCTTTTTCATTTTCATATTCAAATTATTTAATTTTTTAATTCAAAGGATTTTTAAAAATCCTACTTGTACAAGTATTCAGCCTAACTTTTATTTGTAAAAATCTACTTGTTATTAAAGTATTTTTTTTTTTGCATATAAAACTCTTTGACTCACTTTTTTTACAGCTTTATTTTTCAAAATCAAAAACTACAAATCAATTCCATATCCAAATCGAATCCCACCGTGCGAATCCTACCCTGCTCCAGTAGATTTAAATTTTTTAAGTTTTGATAAATATATCAAATCGAAGCAAGCTATCATTATAAAGAATTCAAATCTACTTTTAAAATTTTAAAAATCTCATAGTACTTCCTTTTGAAAACCTATATAAAAGTTATATTACGTGGATTAGTTTAGTTTTTTAGAAATAAAATGAATTATAAAAAAAATGTCAGAATTTAAGATTTTTTTTCTTTTTACAAAACTCTAAACTAAATAGTCAACCCCAAACTCGTAAGTGCTTAACCCAAATCCTAAAAACTCTCTAAAATATAAACATTTGTAGTCTATTCCCAAAATTTTAAAAGCTTCAGCCATAAGATTTTAATGTAAACATTTTTGTAAAGAAAGTTTCAATTATCCTATTATTATTTCTTGATCCAAAGTTTCTGTGTTCCCTCTATAATCAATCACATGAACATGTGAACTTTAACCACGAAAATATACAACTTCGTTTTCTTAATTATTTTAACATTGTTATAGAGATAAAGAAACTAATTACTTCATGATCCTTAGAATCTTCATCTCTGTAAGGCTCTAAATACAGTTAGAAGAGACAAGAAGAGGTTGATGATATCTAGATAGAGTGAAACCGCTGCCCAAATGTACTCATCATATGTGTATCGTTTGATCAGATTGTCAGTATCATAGACTATGTATCCGCAGAATATTATCGATGCCAAACAACCGTAAATCATCACCGATATCCGCCCTAACGGGAACAAAATCTGCACAACATAACTCCAAATTTTAGATACGAAACCAATTTTTGCAATCCAAAGATACCATATTTAATCGAAAGCCCGAAATCGAAAACCTGGTTGTGCAATCCAATACTATGCAATGCTTATAGTGACAAATAATATCAAGTTTCTAACTTGTAGCCAAAAGAATGCTACCAAAAGTACCTCATCCAATAGGTTAAGGCTCTCGGTCTCGGTCATGCCTATAGTGGTAAACCAAGCTTCTAACTTAGCATAAAAAATGCTACCAAATACTACCACATTACGTACCTAGGTTAAGTCTAAGATCTGCATTCTCTTTAACTCCAGTGGTGAAATCAAGATTCGAACTTCCATAAGCTACAACAAACAATTGGCTTAAAACTATCATTCTCTGTAATGTCTAATGTGAAATTAAGTTTCTAACTTCCATAAGCTACAACAAACAATGGGCTTAAAACTATTTTTTTCTGTAATGTCTAATGTGTAATCAAGACTCTTAACTTATTGAGTTATTGGCCTAAAGAGAATGTTACCAAAACTACCAAGTTTCATATGTAGACTAAGCCTAATAAACACATTCTCTCTATAATGCTTATTGGCAAATTTGGAATAAATGGCTTTACTTGGATAATGGCGAAGACAATAAGGACGATGAGAGCACCAAACAAGAAGGGTCCAAGGAAATTAAAGTCATATCCTTTCCTAGCAGCCCAAAAGGTATAGAATGTGAGAGAAAGCACCACAACTGTTGTCAAGATCGCTGACTCAAGAATCACTTTCCCTGTGATGCAACAGAGATTAAGATTCAAACACATACACAATCAAACCACAAACATTAAGACAACATCAAATCCAAAACCAAAGTCTTACCATTGGTGAAGGCACAAGTCAATCCAACAACAAAAGAAAGAGCCAAAGTGAAAACCCCCAAGAGCAAGTAATTCACTGGATGTTTCTGATGGTAATAGTATAATGGGCACAACACTACATATACACCAAATAGAAACAAAAATCAAATCTTTTAGCTTGGAATGTTTTGATCAAATTCGAGGAATCAAAAAAAAAGAAAAGTTTGAAACTTTATCAAACAAGACCTATGAAGGGGGTGATGATGATGACTATGTACAGAGCTAATCCAAGGCCAGTGGTGGCGAAGAACAGAGCAATTGGATGGACGATAACCACCGTAGCGGCGACCGCGACAGTGGCGAGAAGCTGAAATGCGATGATAGAGTAAACTTTGCGTATAAATCCCCACCGAAGTTGTGGATTTTCAAGCATTGATGGGTATAAAGGTCTTGTGCCACCTCCTGATTCCACGTCATCTTTCCGGTACGGTAAGTTCCACTGATACATTACAAAACTCAAACGTTCACTTAGGAAAGCGCGGGAAATTAAAGTTCGATATCTTCTCTCTCAATCAGTGAATAGGAGCAAGAAGAACCAGAGAGACGGAGGAAACAGAAGCTGAATCGGTTTGGTTCTTTGTTTGTGACTTGTAAGCGTGAAATTCTCGTGTTTGGGTTAAACGAGAAGAAGCAAAGAAAATATAGAAAAGCGGTTTGTGCGAATGAGGAAGGAGAGAAGTTCAAAAGATGACACGTGGCAAGTAGAGATGACACATTGCCCTGTGACAAGGATAGTTCTGTTTCTTTATAGTCTTTGATGTGTCAGAAGTGAAAGTGTTCTTAATTAATGGTTGTGGTTAACTCTACCAAAATTGGATAAAGAGAGATCAAAAATCCTAATACAAGTTATTAGTTAAATCATTTATCATCAAATTGAGAAAAAAAACTTGATAGCTTAAAACATTATTTTTTTTTTAACAATTAAATTAATAAAGTTAGATTTTTATCCATGATTAAAATTCTTAAATTTTAAATTTTCTCATGCAGAATCAATTTTTGCTTAAAAAAATTTAGCAAAAAGAATATAAAACCATTTAACTAAAAATATTTTTTCTTTATTTTTTAAGAAAATGATGTAAAGTACATAAAATGATTTAAAATTGGAAAAATGTATATAAACAACAATAATTTACCGAGTTCTTCTAAGTCTTGTGATTAAGATGATAGTTAATGACTTATGCATCAGGGGTTCGACACCTCCCTACTACAGTTTGATAGATTATAAAGATATTTTAGCCAATGAACTCTACACTATGAATCGAGCCTTTTCAATCTAATTGTTGACAAAAAAACAACAATAATTTATCGGAATCATAAACATTAATTAAGATTTAGGAGTATGGCAAAAATTATTGAGTTTGAGATGTTGACTGAAATTTAATAAGAAGCTAAAATATATTTTTGTAGATTTTCCAGATTAGATAATCAATCACATAGAATTCTTATAATTTAAAGAAATACTATATGACAGATAATTAAATTTGAATAATTTATATAAAATTTCAGCCATCACTTGGAAAAAGAAGAGAGGGCAAAGAATCTAGAGTGGAGGTTACTGTTTGTGTGTTGAGATCTTCAAAAAAGGAAAAAAGAGAGAAGAAGATATGAGTAAAAACATGAGAAAAGAAGAAAAACTTTCCCTTTTACCAATGAAACAAATGAGCTCAGACAATTAGAGAAGTTTGATTTTGGAAAATATTTCCCACTCTTTGCTATATCTCTCACTTGGATTCACTTTGCTCAAACTTGAACTCCTCTGAAATTCTCCATACCTCTCTGTCTCTATCTAGGGTTTTCTCTTCCTTAAAGAGATTGCAGAAGCTCGCGTAACTCGGGAGGGGTTCTTCTTTAACTATCTTCTCGTTTCTCTGGAAGATTCTTACTTTTTGATAAGACATCCTAGATTTGATGGATTCTCTTTGATTTTTTTCTGGGTTTAGCTTGATTTTCCATGAGCCACTAGATTATGCTACTAGTGCTGCGTATTAGGGTTTTTTCTCGAGAAAGCTCTAATTTGGTGATTTGTCCTTTGAAGGGTATCTGTTCTATGGCGATTTCGAGTGAGTTTTGTGGCTCTCCTCTATGTATCTAGGTTTGTTCTATCTGTTGCACATAGATGGTTTCATAGAGAAATGCTATAGCTTTAGGTGATGTAAGATCTCTTAATACAAAGTTCATATTTTTTTGTATAGAAATCCATTAGGTAACCTATCTTCACTTAGTTCCTGGATTGTGTACTTCGAAGTCGAGAAGGAAATAGTGTGTTGATTTCCTCTGGCTATCCTGGAGATCTGGGATTTGTTTCATCTTTTATGTCAGATGAGGACTTTTTACCCATCTGATTCTTGTAAAGAATCACAGCTCAATTCATTGAATCCACAGTCATGGCTTCAAGTTGAGAGAGGGAAGTTGGCTTCCTCTGCTTCTTCATCTGCGTAAGTTTTTCTTACTTTCCTGCTTCTTCCAATTTCTTATTGAGCTTAAGATGTGTTAAGAGTAATCTTTGGTCTTTTTGCAGTCCATTGTGCAGAGATTCATTTATCAAAGTTCCGGAGCCGCAGATACTGCCGCATTATAAACCTCTCGACTACGTAGAAGTTCTAGCTCAGATTCATGAAGAACTCGAGACGTGCCCTTTGCAGGAGAGATCAACTCTGTATTTGTTACAGTACCAAGTGTTTAGAGGTCTTGGAGAGACCAAACTTAGGCGGAGAAGCCTTCAATTAGCTTGGCAAGAGGCTACAACTGTCCATGAGAAATTTGTGTTTGGGTCTTGGTTGAGGTATGAGAAACAAGGAGAAGAAGTTATTGCCGATTTGCTTTCCTCTTGTGGTAAATATTCTGAAGAATTTGTGCCGCTGGATATTGGATCATATTTTTCAGCTATTGCTGCTTCATCCCCTGAGGCAGTATCTATGAAGACGAACTGCAGTGTATCGAAAAATGTTGTGTTTAGAATAGGAGAAGAAAAGATAGCTTGCCAAAGGCGGAAAATTGCCAGTCTTTCAGCCCCATTTCGAGCAATGCTTTATGGGAACTTCACGGAATCACTCCTCGATGAGATAGATATGTCAGAAAATCATGTATCCTCATCAGCTATGCGGGTTGTCAGAGATTTTAGCGTTATGGGTGTATTAACTGGAGTTTCCAAGAACCTTCTTTTGGAAGTTTTAGTTTTCGCAAACAAGTTTTGTTGCGAGAGACTCAAAGATGCATGCGATAGAGAATTGGCATCTCTGATTTCTTCTATGGAATGTGCCATTGAGCTAATGGACTTTGCACTAGAAGAGAACTCCCCAATCCTAGCTGCATCGTGTCTGCAAGTTTTTCTTTATGAGATGCCCAATAGTTTGACCGATGAGCGTGTTGTTGATGTTTTGACTCAGGCTACTAGATCTCACGTCTCAACCATGGCAGGAAAAGCTTCATTCCCTTTATATTCTTTTTTAAGCGAAGTCTCAATGCGCATAGATCCTCGGTCTGACAGAACTTTGGGATTCTTGGAGAAACTAGTGGACTTTGCAGAAAATGACCGGCAACAAGTATTGGGGTTTCATTGGCTAGGGTGTATGAGGCTATTGAGGAAAGAATACCGTGAGGCTGAAGAAGCTTTCGAAACTGCTTTTAATTTAGGCCATGTGTATTCGGCTACTGGTTTAGCAAGACTAGGATACATCCAAG
Source organism: Lepidium campestre (assembly GCA_009757365.2). NCBI lineage: Eukaryota > Viridiplantae > Streptophyta > Magnoliopsida > Brassicales > Brassicaceae > Lepidium > Lepidium campestre. Next base: position 72,748 of record WJSH01000885.1, on the reverse strand, counting down.
GGCATCGGCTTTGGGCTTATGAGAAGCTAAGCTCGGTTATCTCCTCTATTTCACCGCCTCTAGGGTGGATGTATCAGGAAAGGTCTTTCTATTGTGAGGGTGAGAAGAAACTGGAAGATCTTCAGAAGGCAACTGAGTTGGATCCGACTTTGACTTATCCTTACATGTATAGAGCTGTCACTCTAATGTCGAAACAAAATGTTCAGGCTGCGCTTGAAGAAATCAATCAGATATTGGGGTTTAAACTCGCGTTAGAATGCTTGGAAATCCGGTTTTGTCTTTATCTTGGTATGGATGACTATGAAGCAGCTCTTCGTGATATTCAGGCTGCTCTTACTCTGTGTCCGGATTATCGAATGTTTGATGGGAAAGTAGCTGCAAGGCAGCTCCGGACACTTGTTTATGAGCATGTGGAGAATTGGACAACCGCAGATTGTTGGATGCAGCTATATGAGAAATGGTCGAATGTTGATGATATAGGTTCTCTTTCCGTGATCTATCAGATGCTCGAGTCCGATGCTTGCAAAGGTGTTCTTTACTTCAGGCAATCTCTACTTCTCCTAAGGTAAAATCCTCTATGCTACCAAGCTGTAGTGGTGTTCAATACAGTTGTTTCAGGCTTTCAGTGACTGATAAATAGTAGGTAAAGTAAAAATCTGTTTGGTACGGTGTTTAATAATATAGATGATCAATACTGAAAAGCAAAGGCTTCCCATCGGCTTTTGTCTGTTTCAGTTAGAATTCGGTTTTTAGTCAAAGTTATTATTTGGTTATTTCAATTCTATTGCATATTGGTTTTGTCCTGTTTGAAAACCCTGAACCGAGTATCTCATTCTCATATCTTTGTTTTGGGCAGGTTGAACTGCCCTGAAGCAGCGATGCGTAGTTTACAGTTAGCTCGTGAGCATGCCTCGAGTGACCATGAGCGTCTGGTTTACGAAGGATGGATCTTGTATGATACAGGTCACTGCGAAGAAGGGCTTCAAAAGGCTAAGGAATCCATTAGAATAAAGAGATCATTTGAAGCTTATTTCCTCCAAGCTTATGCCTTAGCAGAATCTAGCCTCGATCCATCGAGTTCTTCAACCGTTATTTCACTTCTTGAAGATGCTCTTAAATGCCCCTCTGATAGGTTGCGCAAAGGTCAGGTAGGTCATTCATCATCACTACATCTATTTTTAGTCAGCCTATATATTTTAATTATATATGAAAGTGAGTTTGGTTGCACAAAGTTCAGTTTTTGGTTCAGTCTTTTCAGTGTATGCCAATTATATTACTGCCCGGTTCTTGTAAAAATGTCCACTTTGGTTTTGCTTTAGACAGTTTTGGCTTGAGTCGATTTGGTTTGGTGTTAGTGCCCTGGCGATTAGATGCATCTGATATGAAAGTGCTATTTGTATTCTGGTTTTAGGCTCTGAACAATCTCGGGAGTGTCTATGTTGATTGCGAGAAGCTAGACTTAGCTGCAGATTGCTATATAAATGCTCTCAAGGTGAGGCATACGCGGGCACACCAAGGCCTAGCTCGTGTCCATTTCCTTAGAAATGACAAAGCTGCAGCCTACGAAGAAATGACCAGACTAATTGAAAAGGCTCAAAACAATGCATCAGCGTACGAGAAAAGATCCGAGTATTGTGATCGTGAACTTGCCAAATCTGATCTCGAAATGGTCACTCGGTTGGACCCTCTCCGAGTTTATCCTTATCGATATCGTGCAGCAGGTATACTTCTAATGCTCTTTAGTTCTTTCATCATCTCTGGAAATGATTTAAGCTTGTCTTGAAACTTAGTTTGTCGTTGTTCTTTTGCGGATCTTGATAGTGTTGATGGATAGTCGAAAGGAGAGAGAAGCAATCGCAGAGTTATCACGAGCCATCGCCTTTAAAGCAGATCTTCATCTTCTTCACTTACGAGCAGCTTTCCATGAGCACATTGGGGATGTTGGAAGTGCGTTGAGGGACTGTCGTGCAGCTCTCTCTGTCGATCCTAACCATCAGGAGATGTTGGAACTTCATAGCCGTGTTAATAGCCATGAACCTTAAACGCAGAACAAAGTTTGGAAATGAAAGTAAAGTGTGAAAATTTGTAAAAGTCAAGAGTTGTAAACTTGTAATCTCTTATCACTCTTTAATTCTTTGTTGTTGTTTTTCCTTAAATCTATTTTATATTTTCTTAGTTTCATCGTAAATCTAAAGTTTCTTTTTGGAAGCATGTTGAGCTAACAAATCAGCTATCATTCTTAATCCAAAAATACCAACACAAGAGAAAATTAGGGGTATAACTCTTTTCTTTTCAAAATCATATGAAATGCTCTCTATCTTTTTAAATTATCTCGCTTATCTTTTTTTCTCCATCCTTTATTTTCTCTCCTCTTTCTCTTTTTTTATTTTATTTATTTATTAATTCTCTGTGACGTTTTAGTATTGCATGTGTAATGTGCTAATTCTTCATGTGTCATATGGACATAGACAAACATATGTATCAAATGTTTACGTACCATATAAATATGAACATGTGTTAAATGTATTTCTAGCATTTGGGAGGACATGGATTAGGAACAAAGAACTTGTAAGGGGATTTTTAAGTAAGGGATTCATCATAGACATAACTTTGTTTTATAATTCTATAACAGTTGACAACGATTGAGGACATGGACATGGACATATTTACCTTTTTAAAGATGTAGGGGTAGACGGGATGAACATGGACAAACAAGCTAGCGGAGTGTTTGGCAATGACTGAGGACATGAACATGGACATATTTACCTTTTTAAAGATGTAGGGGTAGGTGGGATGAACATGAACAAACAAGCTAGCGGAGTGTCTTATAGATCTTGTAGCCGTGGACAAATATATTAGGTATTGTTTGGGCATTTGTAGACATGGACAATTGTTAGTATATTTGTTTATCTCTATGTCGAAACTATATCGACGTGAGACTAGACAAAATTAAATAGTATGTTAAAAAGATAGACAAAGATTTAGTATATTACCATTCCTATGTAGTTATTTTTATGAAGACATGGACAAGCAAGGGCGCGGACATAACCATTAATTATACGTATTTAAAAACAAAATTAAATAGGGCATGGACAAAATTAAATTGGGCATAAACAAAATTCTCTTTCCCTTCTCATTAAAGTATTCCCACGTGTCTATGTCCTAAACAAAAAAACAGCGTCAGTCAACCAATTGAAATATAGAAAGTGAGGTTAAATGAGTCTTTTTATCTTGGAAAAATGGTAAACGAGAGAAGGTAAAAAAAGGGATAGGCGGGAAAAATAAGTTTTAAAAGGGGGTAAGCGGAAGAAAATTCCCTTGTTTAAATTATAAAAAAAACTAGATGTAAGTATGTATTTGGATAAATTTGAGAAAGATCACAACTTTAGTTTATTTTGAACGTTATTTTCACTCTATTTTCTTTGTTTATTTTGAAAATTTGTATAATTTCAATTTTTTTGTTGGAAACTCATTTTTGCTAAATCTATAGAGTATAACCTTCTATAAATCATTTTTCACTCCATTTTATTAATTTTTAGAATTTATTTTTTGGCTTAGAAACTCATTTTGGTTCAATCTTTGGAGCACAACCTTCTCAAAATCATTTTTCAGGTCTTTTTTTTTTTTTAATTTATAAAGACTTTTAGATTTTATTTTTGTTTTGCTAAGAATATTTTTGTTAAATTTGAGGATTATATTATTCCTAAAATCATTATGGAAAAAAGTTAATCAAACCCCGACCTTATTTTTTTTTGTCAATAATTGGATTGACAAGGCCCGATCCTTAGCCTAGAGCCCACTAACTAAATTCTCCTTGTAATCTACTAAATTGTAGTGGAGAAAGGTCGAACCCCTAATGTTTGAGTCATTAGTTGGATCATCCTAACCACCAGACTAAAAAGAACTCGGCACCCCAACCTTATCAAAAGTGGCAAATTAAACTTATAACTCTCTTGACCCCAAATTAAAATATATATTATACTTGACTATTGGTTTAAAGTCTCAACTTTAAGTTGACCTAGCCGAATTACTCTTTCGTTAAGTCATTAAACGAGAATTACTAAGCTCGTTTAATTTGGCTTGGTAAATGTAATCACTATTCATTCCATTTTTGATTATTTTAAGAATATATAATTTTTGAACTTTTTTGGTAAAACTTATTTTTTTTGAAAATCTTTGGGTTATAACCTTCAAAAATCATTTTTCACCTCATTTTTGATGATTTTGACAATTTATAGATTTCAAACTTTTTGCTTTAGAACTCATTTTTTTAGAAAATATGTGGGTTATAACCTTCAAAAAATCATTTATCATCCTATTTTTGATTATTTTAAGAATATATGGATTTGACTTTTTATGTCTTAAAACTCATTTTTTGGAAAATATGTAGGTTATTATAGCCTTTATAAAATCATTTTTCACTCTATTTTTGATTATTTTGATAATTTATAGATTTTAAAATTTTTGGCTTAAAACTCATTTATTTGGAAAATATGTGGGTTATAATCTTTATAAAATTATTTTTCACTCAATTTTTGATTATTTTAAGAATATATGGATTTCAGTTTTTTTTTTTTTCTTAAAACTCATTTTTTTGGAAAATATGTAGGTTATAACATTTATAAAATTATTTTTCTCTCCATTTTTTGTTATTATGAGAATATATAGTTTTTGAATTTTTTGGCTTAAGGGTCAATTCTTTGGAAAATATGTGGATTACAGCCTTTATAAAATCATTTTTCACTCCATTTTTTATTTATTATTATTTTGAGAATCAATAGATTTTGAATATTTTTTGCTTAAAACTCCATTTTTTGGAAATCATGTTAACTATAGCTTTCACAACTTTTCATTCCATTTTTGATTATTTATATATATATAAATTTTGAATTTTTTAGGCTTAAAACTCATTTTTTTGGCAAATCTATTAGTTATAGCCTTCAAAAAAATATTTTTCATTTCATTTTTGATTATTTTAAGAATTTATATATTTCAATTTTTTTTGCTTAATATTCATTTTTTTGGAAAATTTGTAGATAAATAACTTTCAAAAACTCATTTTACACTCAATTATTGATTATTTTAAAGATATATGGATTTCGACTTATTTGTCTTAAATTTCTTTCTTTTTTTGATAATATGTGGGTTATATACTTCATAAAATTATGTTTCACAATTTATAAGTTTTAAAATTTTTGGCAAGTCACTTTTTGGAAATTATGTGGGTTATAACCTTAAAAAAAGGGAATTTTATCCAAAATGCCACAATAAGTTTTGTAATTGTGGGAATGAAAATGTCACAACTAACAAAAAGTAATGTTAACTATGACCAAAATGCCCTTAGTTAGGCGATATGTCCATGTTCATCGTTCATGTCTATATTCGCTGCCGAAAATAATTTACTCATTTCTCTTTCCATTTGCCACGACAATTTTCTCATTTCTCTTTCCACTTGCCACATGTCGCTGATTCATTTGTTTATGTTCATGTTCATGTTCATGTCTATTTTAGACATGTCCATGTTCATCGCTTATGTCTATGTCTGTTTTAGACATGTTCATGTCCATTCTAGATATGTTCATGTTCATGTCTAAAATTATATCTATATTTCTTCAATGTCCATGTCTATTGATTATGTCCACGCCGTCAAACACAATTTATCTTTTCATTTGCCAAATGTCGTTGATTCATATATTTATGATCATGTCCATATCCATTTTAGACATGTCTATGATCATGTCTAAAATTATCTCTATATTTTTCAATGTTTATATTCATCAATCTCATGTCCACGTACATAGTTTATATTCATATTCATCGTTTATGTCCATATCTGTAGCCAAAACATAATTATCATTTTTACTTTCTAGTTGCCACGTGTCTATGATTCATTCGTCTATTTTTTCTCTTTCTTCTTTTTTTCTCATTTACCCACGAAAATCTTCTTTCTCTTTCCACATTTTTCTCTTCTTTTCCCTCTTTCTTCCCTATTTTCTTCCCAACTAAAGAAACAAAAAGAAATGTAAAAACCAATAAATAAGAGGTATTTTCATCATTTTAAGTGAAAGGTTTTAGTTGGTTGTGACATTTTTGAGGAGAAAAAATGATGTGGTATTTTTGGAAATTTAGATAACTTATTATGGCATATTTGACAATTTTCTCTTAAAAATATCATTCTTCACCTCATTTATGGATTTTTTTGACAATTTATAGATTTCAAAATTTTTTAATTAGAACTTATTTCTTTTTTTTTGGAAAATCCGTGATTTACATAACCTTCAAAAAATCACTTTCACTTTATTTTTCATTATTTTTGAGAATATATATTTCGAATGTTTTAGCTTAAAATTTGTGGGTTATACCCTTCAAAAAATCACTTTTCACTCTATTTTTGATTATTTTAAGAATTTATAGATTTCAGTTTTTTGGCTTAAAGCTTATTGTTTTGGAAACTATGTGGCTTATATAACCTTTACAAAATCACTTTTCATTCTATTTTTTATTATTATGAGAATTTATAGATTTAGAAAATTCATTTTTAAGTTAAAAACTCATTTTAAAAAAAAATATATGTGAGCTATAGTCTTTAAATGAACTCATTTTTTAGGTGACTCTTTTGCAGAATTCTTTGTTTTCAAATGAGCTAATTTCTTACCTTTATTTGTGACAAGAATTGGAATATTCATGTAAATTTATTTCCTAAAGATAGAATATATTAAAGTAATTTCGACAATTCAAAAAAGCCTTTATGTGAAAACATAAATAAATAAAAAAAGAAGAATATTCATGGGTTGAGTAACGCTCGTGTCTCATGGTGACACTTTGGACTAAATATGATTCTCACATATACGAATTTACTGCAATATACAAATCCAATTGACGATCACAAGACACATATAAGGGCAAAATCGACTCAATAAACTTTATGTTCTTTGTATTTAGATTGGAATATGATTTATAGAAAATCTCAAGAGATAAAAAGTTAAAGAACGGATTACAAAACTTTATTTTTTGGGCATGATCACTTTTCAAAGTGATATATAAGAATATTAATCAAAAACTTTTAAACGTAAATTTAATATAAATCGAAGGAAAAAGGAATAAAAATACAGAAAAGTAAAATATTCAAAGCCAAAACCACTTTTAGGGCATTAGTTGCTTTGTATATCCTTTGAGTGTGTGTAGTTATGAGTGAGTGATTCAAACTCAAGTTGGATTAATATAGTAATGGAGAGTGTTGAATTCGTGTTTTTGAATTGAATAACTCTAATAAATTTAGAATTATAGATATGAAAGTTGTATAATTCCTCCTTTGAACTAGCTCGGTTGGTATCCCTATTTTAGTCCACCTTATTTAATATTGATCAACATATATTATTATTTTTTATCAACAATTAGATTAACAAAATTAGATCTATAACCCGCCGAACTCCTCTCACAATCTGATAGCTTACATGCCTCAACTAATGGTTCAAGCATTGAAGTTAAAAGTAATAATTTATGAGTGGGTTTGAGCTACGGATCAGAACTTATAGATCCAATTATTAAAAAAAAAATTGATGTATAATCCAAACCTCAAACTTTATGTTATGGGACTTTCTAAAATCGAACACCGATAGAAAAAGTTGCAATGGACATTTAAAAGTATTTCCTGATCAAAATATATTCATTAACTAACTTTACAATATTAGAGATTTTAGAAATAAAAGTAATATTTTTTATTTAGAAATGATTTTTTAGAAAATGGTAAATATTAATGTTAATTTTCAAGACTAATTACTAAATAAAAAGGTAAAGGTACACACATTGAGAAGGTGTAGTTTTCATGCACACAGTCACATGAACCCTTTTTCTATGAGTTTTCTTTCGGTTGTTTTAAATGTATTTCATAGCTTATGATAAGTTTCATAAAAATCAGTGTCCTTTTATAAAATTTTGGGCATCTTATGAGATAAACTATGAAGATAAAGTTTGAGCAACCTTAGTAGAAAGTAACATCACTCAAAACCAGAAAAATAAATATATATAGAAACAATATTTTTAATCCTAAGAAAACTATAACGATTTTCATAAGTATATAAATAACAATTTATCGAATTGTTCTCAATCTGGTGGTTAGAATGATCCAGCTAATGATTATAACATCATGGGTTCGATCATTCCCCGCTAAATGTAGATGTATCGGATCTTGTCGATCTATTGATAAAAATATATATATATGAATAATATTTAGAATATTAATCGTCAATAGTTCTATACTAGAAAATGTTTTATATTTTTGGCTAGAAATTGTGTTAGATTCTCTTACAAACTAAAACAAAACAAAATCTTTTCCTTTATACAAACCCAATAAATTGAAAAAGATTCGTTTCCTTGATATATAAGTAATTATTACTTCTATTTAAGGTAATTAAGCCTGCTAAGTCTTATCTCACAATTTATTCCATTAATTGCACAAATTGATAGTTTTCTTCTTCTTCTTTTTTGTGGTCTACTCTTCTTTTTAGTAGCCAATTATAAGTAACTGCTGATAGTCTGGTCCTAATAATCATCACTCTTCTCTGTAATGCAGAACACTTAAAAACAACATATAATTGTAATAAAAACATTTAAAAATGTTAAATAAAATAAAGTCAAAGTCTCACTTTCAAACAACTATCTCTCTCTTTCCTGTATATTTATCTGCACATAGAAAAAACCAACACAAAAATGGGAATCAAACAGTCTTTGCATTTATTGTAAACACACATTTATGTATATTGATAGTGACTTTGGAGAATAATCCATCATGGTCGTCTTCTTGCTTTTGAATCTATACATATACATGTGAATATATAAATTCACTCAAGAAAACTAAATATTATTAATATTTTATTGGTTGCATATATATCCAAAGAGTGATGTGTTTCTGTGGACACTTATTACTCTCTAGGTACTTGATCAAAGGTTCTTATTTTAAGAGATTATAAAAAACTAAAGTTTGGATCTTTTGTTTTTGTTTTTTCTTTAGTTGGAGTTTTCTTCTTCGTATAGTAGCCATGGATATGTTTTCATCTCATAACTTGTCTTATAATCTAAGCTCTTTGTCCACTGAAGCAAGTGCTTCTTCTGGTAACAACACACTCAGTACTACTATTCAAAGTTTTGGTGGCTTCAACAATGTCACTTCATGTCTTTGTACACACACAGAGACTCAGAAGATATCTAAGAAAAGAAGAGGTCTTTCTGGAAATCCTGGTAATCAAAATATGATCTTTTGGGTTTTGAATACAAGTTTAATCTTGAAAACTGTTTAATTTCATTTTGGTTTTTGATTCTTGGTAGAATCTTGGAACTTTTTTTTATCTGAGAACTTTTTACCATATGGGTTTTGTGAAAAAGCTTTCCTTTGTTTGTATTTTTAAGAATTAGGGTTTGTATCAAAATCATCTTTTTTGACCAAGAATGTGTTTGTTAATTCTTTGGGCAGATCCAGATGCAGAAGTAATAGCATTATCACCAAAGACACTTCTTGCAACAAACAGATTCATTTGTGAGATATGTAACAAAGGGTTTCAAAGAGATCAGAATCTACAGCTTCATAGGAGAGGACACAATCTTCCATGGAAGCTGAAGCAAAAGAACAGCAAAGAACAACAAAAGAAGAAAGTTTATGTGTGTCCAGAGACAAACTGTGTTCATAATCATCCATCAAGAGCTCTTGGTGATCTGACAGGAATCAAGAAACACTTTTGCAGGAAACATGGAGAAAAGAAATGGAAATGTGAAAAGTGTTCAAAGTTGTATGCTGTTCAATCTGATTGGAAAGCTCACACTAAGATCTGTGGTACAAGAGAGTATAGATGTGACTGTGGTACTCTTTTCTCGAGGTAACTCTCTTTTAAACCTTTATTTATTTGTTCTTATGTGAAGATTTTTCTTTCTTCCTTGTTCATTTGTGAGCTCTTAAATCATTTTTGCTGATTTTTTCACAAATTAATCTAGATTATTGTCTATCTAATTAGAGAGATTGGAGTCCATGTGACATATATGAATCTATAAATTTTCTTGGAGTATATTATAGTTGTATATATATATAGATGAATTTAATGCTTTGTGTGAGTAATTTCAATTGTTTCTTTTGGTTATGTTCATTGATAATTTGTTCCAATTGTCTTCTTTTAGTTATGTTCCAAGAAAAATTGGCTCTAAAACTGTAAATTGATTTGTGATCCAATCTATAAAATATGTTTTTACAACGTAAAAAAATGTTTTTTCTCTATTTTTTTTTAATATTGTTTTATTTTTATTTTTTTTGGTCAAATAAATATTGTTTTAATATTTTTCATCATCTCTTATAAATGTATATACATAATGTCGTTTTAATGAACTTTGCCACTTCACTTAATTTGAACTTAAACTACATTCCATGGACTGATATAATATATATATATATATATACTTATATTGATATATATATATAATAATTGTCAAATAAAAATGGCTTAATTTTCTTATTGTATGCTAAAGTTGTGTTGCATATTATTAAACGATTAAAGAAGCATGCAAATGAAATTTTCTCCTTCATCGTAATGCTGAAAGTGAATATATATATTTATATATATATATATATATATATTTATTTATTAGCAAAAGATTTTGTAATCCATAATTTGATTTGCATTGGTCCACTCTCTTACATAATAAGATTCAAAAGCTTTTCTTGGAATTTTGAAACTTACTTCTTCTCTTTGTGGTCCACTTGAAATGATTTCACTTCTTCCAATTACATCATCATCAAACGTATTAATTTACATATTTTATATAAATTTAATATTCATATATATCTAATTTCTTGTTTTTTTTTTGGGGAATTTATGTTTTATAAACAGGAAAGATAGTTTCATAACACATAGAGCGTTTTGTGATGCATTAGCAGAAGAAAGTGCAAGAATCCTCTCATCATCTTCTACCTCCAATCTCACAAACCCTAATTTTCCTTCTTCTTCCTTGCTCTTCACGTCACCTCCTTCCTCTTCGTCTTCTACACCAGCTCTTTCTGCGACGGCTCTCCTTCAAAAAGCGACTGCTCTCAGCTCCGCCACTTTCAGCAGCGGAGGACAGACGCAATCAGTTGGTCATCACCGACATTTAACGACGGTCAACGAGCTTCTTAGTGTTGACCAAGTCATGATGACGTCATCTGAGTACGATCAGTTAGTTGTTAATGGGTTAACGTCCACGTGGCAAAAAGCTGACCGTTTGACCAGAGATTTTCTTGGACTCACGGATCATGGAGTACACGTTAGTGTGAGACCTAGTGATATGCTAGAATACGCTGGTAGAATGGCGTATCCTATCTCGTCAGCGTACGATACTGAATCTCATGATCACGAGTTGTCTTCGTTTCATAAGGCTTATGATCTGGGATTCTCTGGACCCCACAATATGTGAAAAGGGTAAAACTGGAATCTGACTTCTATTATTATTTTTTTCTTCTTTAAAATGACACAAATACCCTCGTGAGAGCATTTCTTTTTGGTTATTTTTTTCTTTTTATTTTTTATTAATCTTCTAATTGTTATAACTTGAAATAGTTTATATTTAACGTTGGATATTATTGTAAAATATATATATGCGTCCAATGAGAACATTTATAATTTTCTTTTTTTTTTCAAAATTAAGTCCTTTTTGAAACAAATAAGTTTTACATAAACTTATTACATTTTACCAGAAATAATAATTGAATAGGTAAGTAAAGGACACAGCCTCTAGGGATTGACGAATGTGTCCTTTTAAAGCCAGCTTCTTTGATTGTGATAGATAAACAATAATACAACTTCATATCGACTTACATGTATACATCATATAATTATTATGCAAATAATGAAGATATATATATATATATATATATATATATATATATATATCATTTAGTATGGTATGTAGCTATAAGAAAGCAATGTTATAAATATTGGAAAATATGTTTTTGTTGCTAATAATTTGTCTAAGATTCATTGTTAACTTAAATTGGGCAATAATTTGTGAATGTTGTTATTTGTTAACAAGTTTCTATTGTAATCACTAATCAGAGACAAAGATCTTGTATTATTGATGGTCCCTTATGTTTTTTTCCTCATAATTATGGTTATTTGGGAAAATATATTTGGTCAAGTCGCTAAATATTTATATATGTTATTTTCCTTACTAGAATTTGATTTTAAGGACTAGAATAATTAAACTTATTTATTTTTTTGGGTTTAGGGGAAAGTTTTACATAGAGAGTTTATCGATATAATTGTTGATAAAAAAAATTATAGTCTTATGTGTTTTTGGGGTAAAAATGGTCATTTAGCAATGGACAACAACATGTATAATTTTCATGGCAGAGTAGTGTAATCAAAAGTCGCTAATGTACCCATCAAAATAGTGGTAAAATTCACTACAAAATATTAAGTATTTATTAGTAAGGACATATATATATATAATGCAGAGAATCAAATAAAAAGGAATTAGAAAAACATAAAAGAAGAAGGAATCAAATAAAAAAGAAATAGAAAACTACGAGGAATCATATTTAAAGTAGAAAAAGATAGTAAAAAAAACGAATTAGGTCAAAGTGATAGTTGAAGAGGACACGCATGAACATTGCCAAACACTTTAACCCCAACTTAAAGAACATGCCATGCGACCACTCAAAGTCAAAAAAGAACATTGTTATTGGCATCTATTTTGTTTTTACGAGCTCTTATTTAGTCCCCATTCTATACAATTTCTTTCTTTTTTTTGATAATTGGAAATTCTCGATTTGATATAGAATGTACACTAGCTATATATTAAATAAAAAAGAGATATATGCATATAATTCAGTTTGCTTTTGGTTGTTTTATCGATGGATCTTCGAAAAATTTCAGGATTAAGTTGGTTTTGTTTTACATATGATGTAGAGTAGACATCCATAGGGTTCGAAGAAACTTATCACCATTACATGTATATATAAAAACTTTACTATGGACAATGGTGTGTTTGTCATCGCAACAGAAAACAGAGATAGACTTTACGAGAAATAGTTCTGAGTTGGTAAAAATGGTATATAAGTGGACCATTATCAAAAATTATGAGATTTTTTTGTTCTTTTTCTCTTCATTTAATTCTACGCATCTTCAATTATAATAGTGATAATTTGATCTGAAGTGCAAGACTTTTATAGAGGGATATTATCTCTGTAAGCACAGATTCTCCATCTTGATTTTCAAAACCATTTTGAATAATGTGTATAAGAGAGAAAAATCTCATTTCTTTGCTTTGGACTTAAGAGTTAGACACTCATGGATATTTAAAACAAAACAAACTAGAAAAAAACACACATATATCATGACATGCAATTATGTATATCCTCTCCAATACTCTTATGGTAAATTTGATCATTTGTTTAGAAATAAGTAGAATAACTTTCATTTTATAAAACATTTACAAATTTAGAAAATGAGTTAAAAATTTGTTAGTGAACTCCTACGTTTACTTTATCTTACATGCCATATTAATTCTATAATTAATTGCCAAAGGAATCAAGATGAAAAATTAGCTAATATATACTTTTGGCAGTTTTGTTTTGGTTTTTGTTTTTCTTTATTTTCTTGAAAGTTTAAATAATATTTGAAGTAAAAGAGTTTACAATGTTAGGGACAACAAAAAAGAGAAGCTAACATGTTTCTTTCAAGCTCTTCAATGGTAAAAAATATTTCTTTTTTTTTTTTGGTTAATATAATATCAATAGCCATGTGTATAAGAATAAGGTCCCATGGAGTAAGGAAGCTGATAATGTTGTGGTTGATTTACTCCAAAATTCATGTGACCTTGTCTTCCATTTCTGTTGTATTGATCCCACATTATTTGTTCTTCCATTAACAATCTTTGTTTATTCCCCATATCATTCATTTGAACATATGGTGGTGGAGGCACTTCTAATGATGCTGAAAATGGGTCCAACATCACCGGACTTTTGTTTCCGATTCTGTTTCCGTTGGCCGTTGGTGGCGGCGCCGGCAGTGCCAACACTGAGGCTGCATCACCATTTTAGATCAAAGTTAGTTAGGTTAATACTAAAATATTCCAAAATATATAAGGTTATCGATCCTATTGCCATTGATTTTGAGTTGAAATTATATAATTCCTAATAGTTAAACTATTTTATGTCACTAATACGAGGAATCTGAGCTGAAATCCAACTAATCTCCGCGAGACAGTACCAACGACTAAATTAGCTCTGGATTTTCTAATGCCCCATATCAGTCTGACCAACAATATCAACTAAGCTCCCAACACAAATCAAACTTAGAATCAACAGGTTTACGTCTTATCTTAAAACCGCTCCAAATCGCTCTTATTATAAATGGTTTTACCTGATGGTGTTCCTGCAGAACCAAAAGCCACACTACTCGCACTTCCACTACTTCCATAAGGCGTAGACGCATTAACACCACCATATTGATACATTCCATTAAGCAACAGATGATCAAATCCTCCTCCAAGTTCATTCTTTTGTTGTGACAATCTTGTCGCTGATTTCACCAAAGCAGTCTCCCAATCTGCTGAATCATCTGTAAACGCTTCCCATCCTGGTCCTGACGCATTCTCAGTAGCAACCGCTCCATCGAATAACGCTAGTGCCAAACTATCACCAACCGATACTGTCCTTTCACCTTCATGAACATCAGTTAGATCCAGCAAATCACCTTCTTGATCTTGTTTTGAAACCACTTCCTCAAAATCTATCTTTGTTTCGATTTCTTCTTCTTTGTGTTCTGGTTCTGGTAATGCTTTAATGGAGTTTACATCTTCTTGAATTTCTTTAATTTCCTCTGTTTTCTTCTCCTCTTCATCTACGGATTTGTTAGACTTTCTTGGTGATGATTTCATTGTTTGTGCAGCTAAAATAGATTTATCTTTTATAAACTCATCCATGAGATCAAGTTTCTTCTGTGTGATCTTCTCCAATTCTGGATACTCTGAAGATCTTGCAACTCCCATGTTCTTACACCATCTGTAAAACGGATCTAACTCATCGAATTGTTTAGAAACTCGACAGAAAATGTCGTAGACTTTAATAGAATCAGGAATGTCTAACTCCATGAATCGATCGATTAACACTCCCATTATATCTGTTATGTTGTAATATATCTGAAAACTCTCTTTCACTATCGGATACAGAGCTACAATCACCACTCTGTTGTTCTTCGCATTACCTGTCGCATAGACCTAACTTGTTAGCCAAGAAACAGAAAAGTGGGAAAATTGTGGATTCCAATTTTGAAGCTCAACATAACATTTATGATTGAAAGTAGTTTTTTGATTATTACCTGTTGGACAACAGGCCAAGAATCGATCAAGAAGCTGTTGTAATTGTTGTGATCTGATGAATATTTTCTCTGTTTTCATCTCTGTGACAGGTTTAGACTTGACCCTTGAATGAGTATCGGTACCGGTCTCTCCATGATCATCATCTTCCTCGCCAGAATCATCTCCTTCACCACCACCAACACCACCACCGTTTTTCCCTCTCTTTCCCTGCATCCGATAGTCAAGCCGCTCGTCCAAATACAAAGCATAAGTCCGAACAAAAGCAGAGTAATCCCAACAATCAGACCGATTAGCATCTCTGAAATCAGACATGTTAAGCAATCTTGTTCCTCGTCTTGTAGCGAAAAAGATCTCTTGCTCGTAAGCTCGATCACCTTCGGTTAACAATCGTTGGATCAAAATCAAGGTTTTAAGAGCAACCGACCAGTTCTTTGTCTTGTTGAGTCGTCTCGAGAGAGTTGTCACACAAGCACTAACGTAATTGCGTGAGTAAGACGTTAGGCCCAAGATCTCTCTTATGTATTTCTCTTCCGCTGGATGTTCTGCATGTCGTGTTGCTTTCACGATAGCTACTTCGAGTTCTGTTAATGAACTGCTTCGACCTCCGACTTTAGCTAATCCTACGCTTGTTTGATCTTTCACAGCTCCAATGGCGCGTTTTAGTTTACTCAAACCCATTTTGACTAACGAACGTCGGGAGATAGAGAAAGAGAGAGAGAACGACGACTTTTTTTGTTCTTTTACTTGTTTGTCGTCGTTGTCGTCTTCTTTTCTCCTCTGAAACAGAAAATGAGGTTGCTTGATTGATCTACCATGAAAATCGCCGAAGTAGTCGGAATTTGATGATTGAGAAATTTCGAAAAGTCATGTGGGATTTGATTTGACCTTTCTTTTTTTAATTGGACAAAAACAGATTTCCACTCTGTATAATTAAGCTATAAATAGAAAGATTTATAAGACAGAGACTTATATTATTAGCCATGAAGACTGTATGTATTCTCACAGCATGTTTTCTCATGGTTAATAACTTATATAAAACTTACAATGATAGATGCAGAGACATTAATAGATAGACATATATAGTACAAAACCCGCTTCTTGTTTCATCAGTCTACACATTTTTTCAGCCTGTAAAATGAGCCAAGAAAAAGGAGAAACAAGGATCTTATATGCATAAACAGGAATCAAACAATTGATAATCCGTTTAAATTGTTTAATGGTCTTAGAAAGAGCCAATTTTTTTAACTTACCAGGCTGAATCGTTCTGAGGTTCATTAGTCCAGCTATATGGGTTGGCCCTTGGAGCAACATGGTGATTGTGTCCGTTTAACGATGAATGAGGAACAAAATTGTTTCCGAGTCTTGAAGGTAGAATGGTTGAGATCCCGATGTTGGGATTTGGCATATGGTTTAGGTTTGATTGTGGTTGAAAAGGTGGAATAATGCTAGAAGAATCAATCCTGTTGTTACCAGTTAATGGCATTCTGTTGTTGTTGTGATGTCCATTTGATCTCCCGAGAAGCATCGGATTCATTCCTGTTACTCTTTTAACAGTTTCTTCCGCCATTTTCACCTTAACATAACATGGATAATACTATAACTATATATAAAATACTTGAGGGCAGTTCAGAAAAAGAAGAGAAAGAGAATATTTAAGTGTTATTACCTTAGCTCTCAATGTCTCAATGTCAGCTTTAAGTATTCTATTGCCAACAGCAGCTTCATCATACTTGTGATTCATGCTGCTCAGTTGCTTAAGCAGTGTCGAATGTTCACCCTTTAGCTCATTAACCTATCATAAAATAGGTCTCATTAAGATCCTTTAAGAACAAAAAAAGTACGGTGTTGAGAGAAAATGATATGAAACCTGTGTTTCAAGATCACTTGTCTGCTCCTGCTTTCTCCTTCTAGATCGTCTAGCTGACTCTCGATTTGACAGCATCCTACAAACATTGAAGAACAAGAACGGCTCCAAAACTGTTTCACACTAAAACTAAGCTCCAAAAGAAAAAAATTCGAGAAAATGGATCATTACCTTCTAGATTTTTTTACATCCTCTGGATTCAAGGAACCAGTGGTTTCATTCTCTTCATCAAGGTCGTCGTCATCAGAATCTTCTCTCGACGATCCACTAATAACCTGCTTCATTAGTACACCAGTTTTTTTAAGCTCAGCTGGTAAGGAAGAAGTAACACCAAGTTCTCCTCGGGCCATCAAAGAACCTACCAGGATTCAAACTTACTAAATGTAAGACTCAAAGAGACAGCTGAAAGACAGTTAGTAGCACCAATATACTGATTTGCCACGTTAACCCGCTCATGTTAAAAACTAATTTCGAACTAACCAACAAAATCTATCTCAATCCCAATCTTATTTGTCTTCCAGAAAGCAGATTAATTTCAAGGAGAAAGTCACAAAAAGATTGAAACTTGATAGATAAACATTAGTTGCATGATCAGGAGACTTGAAAGGGTTTGAAATAGCCATTTTCCATTTTTACAGCACAATTCCTTAACTTGGCATCACAATTTTACAGATACACAGACGAGAAATAGAGAAACGAATCTGCAGGTTCATCTTCATTCATCCACATGGTGAAAAACTAAGAGACGAACTATAAGATGATAACAAAGAATTTACCTTGAGGAAGAGGACTAGATTGAGCTGGTTGAAATTGAGTTTCCGGAGAACTAGTCGAATCTTCAGGCTTCACAGACCCAATCTACGCAACACAAAGAAAAGAACATCAGAGGTTGAGATTTAGATCTTCTTACTGCAATCGAAATTAAACTATAAAAAGAGGGAAATAGAAGATAAACCCTAAGAGCTACAACAGTAGCGCACTCAGTCTCAAGCTTGTTTTTGAGGACACGATGGTTGTAATCATTGGAATCAACAATCACCGTCGTTGGCAGAGCAGCAGAATCCCAATTTCCCGAATCGCGATCGTGATCGCGGCGAAATCGACTATCGTCCTCAATATCATTTTGTCCAGAAACAGAAGGAAGAGATTGGGCCGATGAAACTCCGATGATCGCGTTGTTTCCTCCAAGTGGTTCCGAGCTCACAGCAGATGAAGAAATCTCTTCGAGAAACATCTCGAACGTCCATTCAGGTTGACTATGACTAACTTCATCCGCCGTATCAAGCTTGGTAGAATCAGGATTAAGAGTAGGAGGTGATTCCCAAAAGGGATCGGAGAAATCGTCAATGGAGAAGATACTGTTCATCTCTTTCGCTCTCTTAGTCTTCACTTTCTGATTCTTTTGTTGCCTCTTGCCTATTTGCATTAGGTCCACCCACAAAAGAATATTCTATTTTTATTTTAAATACGTACAAACATTAAACGCAACTTTTATTTTCCTACTCCATTCAATTCTTTTTTGACATATTTTTTGATTGATAAAACTTATTCTATAACCAAGTTCTAAAGGTTTAACCCCTAACAACATCACATAGACCAAACACAACTTCCTAAAGTTTAACTCGGGTGAAGGAAAAAACGGTTGAATTCTCTACATACCATAAAAATCTTCTATCCGAAATACCTGAAACCGACCAGACTGATTCTTATCTAAACCCGAACCAAATAGTTGAAGCAATTTTTATTTTCCTACTCCATTCAATTATTTTTTGATATTTTTTTTGGATTGATAAAGCTTATTCTATATCCATTTTTTAAAGGCTTAACCCCTGACAACATCACGTAAACCAAACACAATTTCCTAAAGTTTAACTCGAGTGGAAGAGAAAAGGGTTAAATCCTCTACATACTATGAAAAATCTCTACCCGAAATATCCGAAATCGACAAGATTGGTTCTTATCCAAATCCGATCCGAATCGAAGGCTACTTATGATTAGATATAAGTAATTACCAAATTATATCTATTTTTACGCATATTGAAAAGACATTTGAAAACACTTGTCAAAATAATTAACAAATTTATGGAACTCACTTTCCATTTTTATTTATAAACATAAATCAAAAGACCTTATCATATATGTCACCAATAACACAAATCACTAATTTAGACTATATTACAATAGACCGAACCTAAAAGAAACAAAAAACCATATAGATATTTTTCAAACAACATTGCAAAAATTACAAAAATCTACACACATACACACAACTTCTAAATGTAGTTAACAAAATTATAATGCTAAAGCTTATCTCTTTTATTGATTCTCCTTCTCCAAAGCTAATTGGTCATTGTTTATCAGAACGGAATCACCACTTTCATCCTCTGTTTCATTCACATTTGTCTTCCTCCGTGGTGACCTTCCTGGTTCTACGCCTCCTCCTCCTCCGGAGTTTCTCCGGTCATCTCTAGAGACTAAGTCCTCAGCTTCAAGCATGTGAATGATATGACCCATCTTTGGTCTTTTTTGAGCATTAGGATCTACACATCTTAAAGCCACCAAAAGGGTACGCTTCAATGACCTCAACGACGGTTTCTCGACCATTCTCGGATCCAAAACTCCTTCTGCATCTCGATTCGTCACCATTCTCTTCAACCATTCCACAAGATTCACTTCTCCTGGAGGCCGGCTATAATCCACAGGACACCTTCCAGAAATCACCTCCATAACAAGAACACCAAAACTATAAACATCGCTCCTCTCATTCAACATCCCGGTACTTGCGTATTCAGGAGCCACATACCCGAATGTACCCATCACACGAGTAGTCACATAGCTCATCTCTGAACCCAAGAGCTTAGCTAGCCCAAAGTCAGAAACTTTCGAGTTCCATTGCTTGTCAAGCAAGATATTACTCGATTTGATATCACGGTGAACAACTTTAGGCTCAAGACCTTCGTGTAAATACATTAAACCTTTAGCTGTTCCAAGAACAATATTCATTCTAATCTCCCAAGTAAGAGGACTCTTAAATCCCAATCCACCACCATGAAGCCATTGTTCTAAATTCCCATTATCAACATACTCATAAACTAACATTCTATGAGCTCCTTCAACGCAATAACCAAGCAATCTCACCAAATTCTTATGTCTCACTCTTCCAATTGCTTCAACTTCAACTTTGAATTCTTTTTCAGCTTGTCCTCTGTTGTTAAGCAGATTCTTTATAGCCACCATTGATTTATCTTCAAAAACACCTCTATAAACAATCCCATATCCTCCTTGCCCGATCACATTCTCGTCCGAGAAATCATTTGTAGCAAGCTCAAGCTCTCTCAACGTGTACCAATGTCCCCAACCTAAATGAGAAACCTCAGGACCCGCCGACAATTGTAAACCCTGATCACCCGACCCGGAAGTACCAGTCCAACCTCCTCGTTCCGGATACGAAATCCGATGATCTTTTCCAATTTCGATGTGAATTTTGGTATCATCATCTCGAGAGTTAGCCACAGCTTGTTGTTGTTGTTGGTTTGTCTCCGGTGTTGAGTCGTGTTGAACCGGAGGTCGAGATGAATCAACACGAATCTCTTGAATCTCTTTAGAAACAACAGGAACAATTGTATGATTCGATTTAGAAGAAGAATTGAAAGATTTATTGTTGCTTCGTTTGTAAATGAACCAAAGAGAGATAAGAAAGAGTAAAAGAACGATTGCAGCTCCAACGCAAACACCAAGAACAACCCATAAACGTAAACCAAAAATAGAAGTGCGTTTCGAGAGCAGATGGTCAGCTGAGTGAGAATCCGCCATGGCAAGCTGAGCTCACTCTTCTTCTTCCTCTCTCCTTAAATTTTGTTTTGCTCTGCTTCACATATAAAAAATCATCAGAGACAGAGAAGAAGAGACAAGAAAGAGATAAGTAAAAGACAAAACTACCCTTGAAAAGGCAAGCTGGCTTTGATGGGACTTGCACTCATATCATTTGACTATTTACCCTCATCATTATTTTACTAATATATTTCACTTTTGCCAC
>WJSH01000885.1:3095-26852 GCA_009757365.2 Lepidium campestre | reverse complement strand
TGAGCATGTTCCCGGAGAAGAGCAATGTGCAGACATTTTAACTAAAGCCCTAGCAAGAATCAAGTTCAAGACAATGAGAGACCTGATCGGAGTTCAAGATCTCAATAGAAATGACTTGAAGCTTAAGGGGGTGAATGTTGGATAAGCTTCAATAGCTTGGAGCCAAAGACTTCTTAATTCATCCTTTAATTAGGAATAGGCAAATTGTAATCCTAATAGGAATAAGAGAATCTATTTCCTAAGGATAAAAGGAAAATTGTAATAGGATTAGAAAAAGGAAACTCTAGTCTTATATATATTAAACCCCAAGTTGTGGTGGATTAATTAAGCAGAAATTATAGGTGTTTAGTTTTGAGTTATTTTCTAAACATCAATAAAGAGAGCAAATTCTTTATTAAAACTGTGTGTGTTTTCTGTTCCTTTAGTGTATGTACGCAAATTTTAATCTAATAAACTCTAATTTAGAAGAGAAACTTATCCGTCATATAAGCCAAGTCTAACATTCTATTTACTTTTGTAATTATCAAAATGTTTATAACTAATCAAAATAATTTATGATATTTTTTTAACAGGAAAAAAATGTAACTCAAATTAGAAAAATTGGCTACCAAACTGTTCTGTTAATATAGTCGCAATATATGTTCTATTTTTGGATCGTAATTCAGAAACAGACTATTAGTAAAAGCCCATAGGAAACTGAAACAAGGCCCATGTTTAAAAGAAATAATGTTGATTACTTATGTTGAAAACGATGATGGCATAGATGAAATAATCTAAAAAAGTAAGGTCCTTTATCGAAAAGATAATTTTATAAACAGAGCATAAAGTTTACACCTTTTCTCTGCTCCTTTCTCGTCATTGTCTTCTTCGTCCTCATTCGTTTGAAAGAATCATATATCATCAAAAGAAAAAGAAAAAAAACCGTAGCTTTCGCATGTAAATCACTCTTTGAAGGGTTTATACCTCGCTAATCGTAACTCATATTGACTCGTTCGAGTCAAAGTTTTTGTTTTTTTTTTTCTAACTCAAGCCATGGCTAGTAACAACCCTCACGAGAACCTTTCGGACCAAACTCCTTCTGATGATTTCTTCGAGCACATACTCAGCCTTCCTAATTTCTCATCTTCTTCCGCCGGTGGTTTATCTGGAGTTGACGGAGGACTAGGTGGTGGAGCACCGCCGATGCTGCTGCAATTGGGTTCTGGCGAAGAAGGAAGTCACATGGGTGGCTTAGGAGGAAGTGGACCAACTGGGTTTCACAATCAGATGTTTCCTCTAGGATTAAGTCTTGATCAAGGGAAAGGACCTGGGTTTCTTAGACCTGAAGGAGGACATGGAAGTGGGAAACGATTCTCAGATGATGTTGTTGATAATCGATGTTCTTCTATGAAACCTGTAAGTTACGTTCTTTGCTTTTAACTTTTTGTTTGAGAGAAAATGCAAGAAATCGACTTTGAGGGTTAAAGAGAACATTTTTGGCAACTTTTGTTTTTGTTTTCTGTTGTAAGAATTTGAAAAGCAAAGTCTTGGGATTGAGATTTTTAGATATGTTGATGATTTATTTGTTCAGTAGAATCCAAAATGAAGATTATATGACCAACTTCGTCACTAGTTCATGTAGCTGGGTGACTGATTTTGTCATTTCTTTTGATTTGTTCCCTTTGGTACTCTGTTGCAGAAACAATCTGTTAGCTAGATTGATTTTGAGCTTAAAGTGCTTCCATTACAACTTATGGAACTAATTCTTGTGTTTTTTGACAGGTTTTCCACGGACAGCCGATGCAACAGCCAGCTACATCGGCGCCACATCAGCCTACATCAATCCGTCCCAGGGTTCGAGCTAGGCGTGGTCAGGCTACTGATCCACATAGCATCGCTGAGCGGGTAAAGTTATAATACACTTTACTCAGCTTCTCTTTTGCATTTCCCTGTGATATACATGTTACTAGTAGTTGAAAGACAAAGATTTTATTTGTTATCATTGTGTAGTGATCTCTTAGTTTAACGGAGGAATTAGCTGAGTTTTTGTTTTACTTTGCCATACAGCTACGTAGGGAAAGAATAGCAGAACGGATCAGAGCACTGCAGGAACTTGTACCTACTGTGAATAAGGTCGGTATCTTTCACCCGGAGTAAATAATCTCTCTTAAGGCATAGGAACATTTCTCAGTTATGTTATTTCGAGTTCTTGAATGTTCAACACTCTCTGTCTCCCATCTTCGTTTGCAGACTGATAGAGCTGCCATGATTGATGAGATTGTCGATTATGTAAAGTTTCTCAGGCTTCAAGTTAAGGTATATCCTCTCTTCTACAGTCTTAATCTCAAACTTTTGTTTCCTGTGAATTATCTTATTCCTCCCTCTGCAGTATGTTAATATGTTTGTTCATAAGATTAGAGATCTAAAACTCATGTTTTTAAATTCTCTGGATGGATTTTTCTGGTCTGTATTCTGGTCCCAGCATCACCTACCCTTCAACCAAATTTCAATCTGATTAGATTAGTTATTTAATGTGGCAAAGAATAAACAAGTCCAAGTGCTTTTGTTTTCTTTGGCATTTAGTCTCCTTTCACTTTTTGTTTTGTCATATGGAGGCTAATCGTAGTTTAGGATTATAATATATTCAAACATTAATTACAATCATGCTCATATTATAATATAATCTAGTAGATAAATACTTCTTATATCAAAATGTAGTCGGTTACTTAAAGCTCTCGCAATCGAAAAAAGGAAGTCTCTTTACTTTAAAAGATAATGGAGACACTAAAGAAACATAATGCAATGATGAAATTCTGGTCAGATAATATATCTTTTCTTCTTAAAAATAGAATAAATGTGTTTCTTGCCAAATCTTCCATGCTCATCTAAAAGTAAAGCTTTCATGGGTTAAAGCTTATCCCTTTAAATGATATCTATCTCTCTTTGGTCAACTTTGTTAGGTTTTAAGCATGAGCCGACTTGGTGGAGCTGGTGCGGTTGCTCCACTTGTTACTGATATGCCTTTGTCATCATCAGTTGAGGTAAAAACTTTTTTAAGAAAAAAGATCCAAACTTTAGTGATGGGTTTTGACTTAGTATTGCTTAAAATGTCAATAGGATGAAACTGGTGATGGTGGAAGGACTCCACAACCTGCGTGGGAGAAATGGTCTAATGATGGGACTGAGCGTCAAGTAGCTAAACTGATGGAAGAAAATGTTGGAGCTGCGATGCAGCTTCTTCAATCTAAGGCTCTTTGTATGATGCCAATCTCTTTGGCTATGGCAATTTACCATTCTCAGCCTCCAGATACATCTTCAGTGGTTAAGCCTGAGACAAATCCTCCACCATAAGATATGTGCAAAAAGCAGTTTGTACAGACAATCCAATGGTCCAACATGGGATTTGCTTCTGCTATAATGATTCTTGGTTTCTTCTTCCTCTTGCACCCACTTGATTGATCTGATTGGAAAGGTAAAAAAAAGGCTTTGGAGATGGAATCAATGTTGGATTTGCAGTAGAAGGAAACATTTGTCAAAAAGCTTACTTGATTAAATATAATTGTTATCATTTTACCTTTATTTTTAGGTGGACTTTGATGAAAGCAACTTTTTGTTTTCAAGACTTTAGTGGGAGGTTGAAGAAGGAGCTTGAAGGGGTTATTATTTTTAGTAGTAGTGGGAATGTGTGGGACCCTTGTTGAGTTATGTATGATTTGAAGAAAATAAAATATAAAAGAGTATTTGGTAATTTTGTCATCTCTTGTATAATTATTTATTTTGTTGTATGACTTTTAAGGTAATATAGTAACCAAATGATATTGTTCGTTTGCTCAAGTAACCATCTTTTGTTAGTATTGTTTACAGAAATTAAGAATTTGGAGAAAAGAAGTAAGGATTATAGATAGATGTTTCATCTTTCAATTTTTAGTGGAATTATTATTGGTTTGCATTTATAGTATAATAGAAATTTTTACAAATTAATATTCGATAAACTAATAAATTTTATAAATTAATTATAATACGCCAATAACATTATTGATGAACTCAAGTCAAAAAAAATAATATGTAAGTATTATAGTATAGTGGCCAATGATAGTTGTCTATTTACAAATCATCTAGCATTCTGATTAAGTATTATAATCTAGTGGCTCTGCCCTACTGATGTCCACGAGTCATCACATAAGTTCAATTCAAAATTTTAACATTTAACATTACAAATTTAAATTTGAAAATTTAAATCAATCGGTGAAATAAAAAATAAAACAAATATCATAAATAACTAGGTTGTAATCATCTAGTTTTCTAAAGAAAGAACTAATACAGTTATTGTTATTTACAGAAAAAAAAATTAATAAGTTCTTATATTTTTGGTTTTTCATAGGACGTATTTTTAGTAATTGTGTAATCAACAATTATAAAAACCAACAAATTTTTTTTATAATTTAATATTTTCTAAAAGACGCTGTAATCAACTAATAAACCACGCTGATAATTTTTTTATTTTTTAAGCATATACATCCGAAAGAAAAGAGCAGTAATGAAAATACTGATCCACGCGCTCCAAAACTTTTAAAAAAGAAAATTATGGAAAAAACCCCAAAATCCATAATGGTTAGTTAGTTCACAGATTTTTGCAACACGCGCTGGTGGTGCGCGTGGTTTCTATTTTAAGAACACTGGTTTCAAAGCTTCACTTTCTCGTGTCGAAAATCTGTCTAACAAAAAAATATAACAAATCGCAGCCGTCAATTCTACCCTTCGATTAAGTAACAAGCCGACGTAATTACCAAACTACCCTCACTCCGTAAACACTTTTCCGCTTGTTGGGTTCGTTTTTCAACAGTCGCAGACTCATTTACAAATTCATGCAAATCCTTTTTTTATAGTATTCTAATTAGAAATAACATTTTCAAAATCGTCAAGATCCTGAAAATACTTATAACCAGTGTTGTATTGAATCATGGAATAGTAACTCTCTTTAATTTATAAAAGTGTGACGTGTGATTCTATTTGGATTCGTATATTGTTACTCTACGTTTCAAAGGAATTTGTGATTAGTAAAAAGAATACACTAAATTATGCCTATGAAAATCACAATTTTGTTTCTTCAAAAGATTTGGAAAATCTTGGCTCTCACACAAGTTTATTACAATGTCACATAATAAATCTTGGAAGTGAGATTATAATAAAAGAGGATGCTTTTGGTAGTTTTTAAATTGGGTCTAAATTCCAAAACCAACAAGACTAAAAAGAGAGTATGCAAACTCAATTTGATGCTACATGCTTCAAACGAAGCTATAGCCTTTGCGTTATTGAACCACATAAAAACGGCGGCGAACAGAACTTAGCTTAGCAGGCATCAAGATCACGGAATTGCGGTGGCTTAGGCTCGCCGAGTAGTGTTGTGTTTCCTCCTTCTGGTCCACACTTGATCCTCTTCGGATTTTGAGTTCCATGCTGAAACAAAGATTTACATCATGAGAATAGATTTGAGTTTTGGCTTAATGGGTGTGTCCAACAAGGTTTATAGCTGAACCAAACCAAACAGGAAATAAACCTCTTTAGTTTCATTTTCGATATACCCAAAAGAAACCATTAACAAGAATGAAAATAAAATGTGAAAAACCTCAATTTAATTTCAAATATATTCCTAAACTAAACTCAATCAAAACCGGAAAACTAAAAATAGAACAGAGTGAACAGCAACCAATCTGGGAACAGCATTCTCTTATAAGACAGTATCGTTTTACACAACAGATGATAGTACTACGAGTAAAACATCAAGAAAGTATCCAAATGCAATGGGTTAGTTTAATGTCTTACCGGTGGCTTTTCTCCTTTTCTTAGTTTCTCAACAATCTCTACGACCTTCTCAGGTGTAACATCTTCCTGTGTATTGTAGTATAAGACAGTTTAAATACCATTTTACTCTTTCCCTAGTAAACCACATAAACGATAAGACAATGCGGGAGAAAAGAAAAGTGATTCAGTGTGGTTTGACATACGAAATAATTATACGTATATCCTTCTGATCCATTGGAATAGTCGGCCACAGTGATCATGGGTGCATTAACACAACATCCCTGTAACAAAACCAAACACATGAGATTTATATTGTATCCTTTCATGTGAGTATTAATCTTGGCAATGATTTTGCATGTATTTTCTGGAAAGCAAAGAGATGATGTGATATCCATACCATGCATTCCATCTCTCCAACAGAGAACAAACCATCCTTTGTAACCTCTGCACAAAAAACATAAGACCAAAGATTGTTTTTGACTGAGCATCACCGTATCATTTTGATAATGAAAGGTTGCTGATAGAGCTTTACCACCGCGTTTGACTCCCAAATGGTCTAGCAAAGCTGATTCGATGTCTCGTGAACCACGGATCATGCAAGGTGTTGTGCCACAAACTAGCAGGTGGTACTTTCCGACCTGTAAGAACAAATGAAAACTGAGTGTGCAATGTTTATATTATCTAATACACTGCAAAGATTTGAATTTAGGGGTAGAAAGTACTTTTTACCTTTGCCCTGTTGAACATTGAGTAAAATGTTGCAACCTCATAAACACGGATAGGAGCAACTTCTATGACTTTAGCAATCTGCAAAAAAAATTTGTATTGTTGTGTTGGAAAACCATAGAAAATTAAGTCTTAACAAGTAACAACAAAAATAAAACCAGAGCGGAAAATTTTCGAAGGAGATAATTCTATATTCCTACTTCACAGTCCTTTCATTTAGTAAGAGATAACTAATTATAGAAACAATAAACATACTGCATTCATTGCTGAAACAGGGAGCCAGCCTCCATGCTGCTGTTGTGCAAGATCTAGAAGTGGAATAACTGCAGACTGCTTGTAATTTGAAGGATAGTAAGAGAGTATCTCCTTGACCTATACAGTTTCAATAAAATATTAGAATGCCAGAAAAGCTGGATACATTGGTAGTTTTTATCCATAAAAACCAGTTTACAAATTTCCTATCAGTCTTCTGCTACACTAGCATATTTGTAAAAAATGTTAATCACTTAAGACTCTTTACTCAAAATGTCAGGGCTTAAGTCTTCCTCAAATCACTCCCAAATAGGCGACTCAAAGTATGTAAGCACAAAAAGTCCATCGAACATATAAAAAGTTCCCAGTCTTGACAGTTCAAAGAATGCTAAACTCAAATGATCATGATTGCCAAATGAGGAGAGATCAAGCAAACATTTCCTTCTGGTCTATGTAGAAGGGCTATAAAAAGCATCTGAAATATATATATGGCGCTGCTTCTGGTCCAACATTTTGCCCGTAATAGTATAAATAATTTTCCATCTACACTACTGGTGTTCACACAATTCACCCGGAAATTTCGTAACTAAGGGAAAATCTATAGCAACAAAACGAGTTCGAATTCGTATTGGACAAAATCTCGATTCGCTCAATACACTGTAAGTTTTCATAATTATCACAGAAAGAAGCGATTATACACTGACCTTAGATTTATTAGCCTCTGAAAACTCCCATGGGAGATCGGGTTTGTTATCGGGAGAATCAAGATGCTACAAGTAGTCAAAACAACAAAATTATATGCCAAAAGCAAATTAGAAAAATAAAAAAGAATAGATCAATGAAAATATCCAACACTCACGTAGTTTAACGCCGTCGACAAGCTACGAGACGCCTGTAAGATAGAAAGGACGAAACCAAATATGAGATCGAGAAACGCCGGAGAAAAACGGAGAGGAAGCTAGAAAATTAGAAAAACCTGAGAGGTTGGTTGACGGAAAACTTGACGGATCTCAAGAAGACGCTTAGCAGCGAGCCTAGCCAGCATTTTGGAGAACTTAAGAGGATGAGAGACGAACACGAAGCTTGTTTTGTTTGTTGGTTTTTTGATCTAAGGAAGAAGAAGCAAAGAGAAAAGAGGAGCCTGCCTAGCATCGGTATCTCACACTATCACCACACGCCGGATTGACTGGGACCCTATTTGGGCCTGCTAAAATAAGCTTGAGTCCAATTAATATACAAGCGGGCTTTCAAGGCCCATCCTTTTTTATTACGAACCCTGCATCCTTTCATATGGATTTCTTTATTGATTAACCAATTAATTTGAGTTCGTCTCTAATCTCATTAGTCTAATAAGATTTTAATAAGATAAGAGAGATCTCACAAGGTTTGCTACCATTTTTCAATCACATGAACACAAAACAAAAAAAGGATGGAACATATTTGAAAGTAGAGAGATTCATTCATTAGGGCAAGGCATTCTCCTCCATTTCCATTCGAAGATCCAAGAAACAAAACCCCACAAGGCAAATTCCATCCCAAGAAAAAAAAAGCACGACTGAATATTTAAAAAGAGAAAAAGAAAAAAATGAAAACGAAGCGATAATTTGGTTTGAGATAACATCCATATGGACTTCTAATATACAAGCAGATGCTTCGCTGCAAATACCTTTCATGAGCCCAACCACTTTCATAGTTGTTTTGCCCTAAGCCAAGTACCTAAACATGTTAGGATTCTCCTTGTCCCTCTCCAAGTAATCTCTGGTTATTAAATCCTCCATGCGTTTCTTTATCGCTTTAATATCAGGCTACATCAAAATCACGTAATCCAATTTTAGCTTTCGAATATCATTACTTTCAAATGTGTTTACATTACTATTAGCTTACCTTGAACATTCTGCTAAGCTGCTCAACGCACTCAGAAACAAGTTGTTGATGTCCCAAGATTTTCCTGCTCTTCATGATCCTTACAATGGCGGCATCAATTGCATAGCGTCTGTCTTTATCGACGTCTTCCACGACTTTCTTCCTTTCATCAACTGGAGGAAGAGGGATCTGTCACGCAAATCATGAAAGAGGATTAACAAATATGTTCAAAGAAGCATGAACTTGCGGCTTAGTTTTGACTAACAATAATATGTCACACAGACCTTTATTCTGCGCATTCTATCGGTGAATTTGGAGTTGAATTCAAAGACATCAGTCTGGGAGACAGTCTTGGTGCTCGGCTCTTTGATGAGAATCTTGTACTTAGCACATGACAAGGAATGAAGCAACCTGACTAGATCTTCATGGCTTAGGTTCAGCTGAGTCAGGATCTCAGTGTAACTCAATTTGTCTGTTGTGTTGAAGAGCAGAAGCACAGCAGCCTGAATAGATTATTTTAATATTAGAAAACTGGAATCAGAGACAAATTATAGAAGATCGGATATACCAACAATTTCGAAGAAACAAACGATACCTGGTACGTAGACACAACTAATTCAATGGGCTTTTGATCAAACTTCCCGCTGATGTGACAAGTTCCTAGTGAATAGATCCAGGTAAGCTTTCTGTGTTTTGTTTTCGTTTCATAAAACCCTTTGAAGACTTCAACACACTTGACCTGAAACAACAAACCAACGAATTAGATCTCTCTGGGGCAAACTTTTGCTTTTCGGACACATAAATTTTGACCGCTTTTACCATTTCAGTGGGTAGATTTATGTCAAATGATTTGTAACTTGGCCAGAAACCAGTGGTAAGAACAGTGACAGACAAGTCAATCCCTGGGTTTGCAGCTGGGTTATTTTGTAGATACTCATCAAAGCTGTTTTGGTTTTCTCTTGCCAGTGTCAAATCCGTCACCTGTAACCAACAGATTAAACGATATAGAAAGCATAAATCATCAGAAGAAGCACCACTTTAAGATAATAACCCCAGGGACACTCTAACTAACCATGCCCTCCATCTTAGAAGTAAACTGCCC
This sequence comes from Lepidium campestre, assembly GCA_009757365.2. Taxonomy (NCBI): domain Eukaryota; kingdom Viridiplantae; phylum Streptophyta; class Magnoliopsida; order Brassicales; family Brassicaceae; genus Lepidium; species Lepidium campestre. The sequence continues at coordinate 17,128 of WJSH01000885.1, read as the reverse complement.
ACCACATTGTTGTTTGAGCTTTGTAAGGATACTTCTCTCGTGATCATCATTCGCACTGCGATCAAATAAGAGCCTACGGGCCAGCTTCTTCCTACAATCAACCATAAACAAGAAAGCTTGCAACTCGGTAATCCAAATTTTTCAATCACATACTATATGAAAAGTCATCTCCACAAAAAAACTAGTATAACCAAAACTTTACGAGAAAATCAAAAGAGTAAGAGAAAAAAAATCTGGAATTGAGATAAAGAAAGATCGGAGTGGGAGATAAACCTGTAGAACTCCGCAAAAAGATCCTTGTCACTTATATAAGCAAGCAATTTGACCACCTGTAGCAACATTGTTAAATTCAGGACCGATTTCAGAACTGAAAAGTGATCTAAGATACAGCACTTTGGCCAAGAGATGAACCTTTTCAAGCGTATCTTCAATAGCTTCATCACTTAGCTTTTCACTTCCTCCCTTCTTGAGAATATTGTCGCAAAATGTTGCAAGTAATTCTGCACTTGAACTTCCAGCAACTGTTTTGTTACAGAAAATCTCAAATGCCTCTTTCAAAGCCTACAATACGTTTCAAGAAATTTAGGTTAACAAAACAATGTACAAGTGCATAAGATGGACTCGTGACAAGTACACAGAAAGTACAACAGACCTTATGGAAGAGGGTGTGGTTCTGGAAACACTCGGTGACATAGACCATGTATTTATCATGTAGTTCAATCACTTTTCTGATGAGAACCTGAAAACAATGAAAGAGGAGGTGAATCGCAATATTTTTTGTCACAAAAAAAAGAGAATTGCTAACTTCCAAAATATCTAACTACTGTAATCAGTTTACAATTTTTACCTGCTCCTGGACACTAGCAGTATTTGCAGCCTGTAAGATAAATATGATCTTAGCAACGACATGAAAAGCAGACAAAAACAGAAAAGAGTTTTCTGACAGGTTAATTGATATGAACCTGATTAGTAGCTGTGTCCTCAGCCTGTTGGACAAGTGCGTTACCCTCTGCTGTGACATGCTGTATACATATCACAAATTACAATTAATATCATAAAGAAGATACTATCTCTTAGCTAATCATAAACAAAAGAATAAAATAGGTAAGAAACCTGCTTAAATATGTTTGCAACTGGTTCCAAACCTCGCACAATTTTATGGTAAAGCCGGTACATCCTGGATAGATCATCCACCTGAAAGTATACAAATAACAAATATACTCCATCAAAGACACAGCTAAAGACACTTAACTCATTATTAATATAAACAATGTAATTGCTCTACCTTGTCATCTCTTAGCAATGCACGGCACCCTGAGTGCTCTTTTTCTAGAAGCTGATTTGCATAGACTACTAACAATTCATGTTGTACTTTCTGCATACAAAGATAACCACAGAGGTCAAAGAGATGTCAATCTATAAATGTTATATGCTCGGACTACACAAATAAGGAGAGCCTGAAAAAATATTATCTTTACAAATAAAGATGCAAGACATGGTTTCTTCATCAAACATATAAGTTCAGGCATAATTACAGAATATTGTGCATAATGTATCATAACATACCTCGACCAGCTTTGGCTCACTACTTGAGTGAAGGTAATGAGTAACTCTCTCCCTCTCCTTCTTTAGACATTCTTCAGACTGGAACATGAAAACACAAAGGTTAATAAATACAGTTGACTAACGTTAAATGAAAACATTATTCAGAAAATGATAATTGAGTCATGCCTTCAACATGTAATCTGGGCAAGAATCTTCCTGGATCCAGCTTGATGCCTTGCGAGAATAGTAAGATGCTGTATCTTGAAGCATGAAGCTTTCAAAATCTTCTTCATATCTTTCCATCTGTCCCATTCCAATCTCTACATAGATATCTAATACATTTTTCAGCAGCGTCCTATCAATCTGCTCACCCTCCCGTTCTTTATCAACCTGACACAAAGAAAGGCTATGTTAGACCTTGAATCACTAAAAGCATAGTTGGATATAAATGCAATTATAGATGTCATGCTTACAAGTGCTATAACAGCTTCTTTGACCTTAGAGTGCAACTCATTATAGACCTGAAGTAAACAAAATCAAAGAACAGTTAGAAAATTCAATACGATGGAAAGCCATAAAGTCGTCACAAGAATGAATGCCAACCTTGTCACGGAAGCATGTCAGGCCAACTTCGTTCAGTGGTGGAAGTGATCTCCGAGCAATGAAGTAACGGTCAAGATAGTAGAAGAAGCGGGATAGCCATCTAACCATAACTTTATGGTTAGACCATCTTTTAACGAGCTCACGCAGCATATATTCATCATGCTTCTCCATTAAAGCAGGTAAAACCTAAACACGGAAATAAAAGAGCAGATAAAAAACGGTATCAACAACTTACGAATCAAAAGGGTACACAACTTCTTGACATATGAAATCATGCACATAAGTAACACCTTAAGATTCAGACGATAAGTAAAGGTAAGCCAAACTTCACAGGGAGCTAATAAGTTAGAAAACGATTAATAATTAAACTCACTGTTAAGTCAATGTAGTCCTCAAATGCTTCACGATACTTGTCATAAAGCTGCTGTGAGTAATCATGAGGAGGTTTCTGGGTGCACATGTTGTAGATAGTTCTGAGAATCACAGAGGGTCCCTATCATAAGTACTAGTGAAAAACAACCAAACCGCTATAAGGTAATAAAAATATATAAAAGACCTACGTATAAAGCATCATATATTGCTCGGAATCAAATGCCGGCTCAGGTAGTCCTTCCAGGATCCGTTTCAGCTTGGTAATACCAGTCTGCATATAGTCCCATCCTTGCTCCAAGTCAATTGTCTTGCGCTCCATGTTGAGAAACTGTCCTGAACGTAATAAGTTAACCAAGAACAAGGAGAAAACAATACTTTAGGACAACAGTAACAAAAGAACGAATTGAAGGACCCGAGAGGAACAACAATAATTTTCAATAATGAGAGGCTATAACAACACATTAACACCCACATTATCGAAATCAAAACTAGTCTTATCACCCAACGAAAACCCCAAATAATCACATGGTAAGAAAACGAAAAAAATCGAAGTATATACATTAACTGAAATACTCGAGAAACAAACAATCAAAGAAACAATAACGAAACTACGCCGTACCTAATGCAATCCAGAGAGACCGATGTAACCCTAACAATCCCGATCCTAGAAAAGCTCCCAAAAATCAACCTAAACAGACGCTAAAACAACAAAGAATTCAAAGAACAGTTTTATAAAAAAATAAAACAATCACGAAATTGAGACAAGTAGTGATAACGCGAGATCTTAAACCCTAATCAGAGAAAAGATGTCGCGTACCACACAAAGACCTTGAAGATTATCGAATCAACAGGATCGGCTAGAGCTTTAGCGATCGAAAAGGAAAGCGAGAGGAGATCAAAACCCTTAAAATCGTTCAGAAAGGTAGAATAATAAAATAGAGAGAAAGAGGTCGAGACCTTTGAGGATGGCGGTGAAAGCAAAATAAAATAAAAATATCTCTGGAAACAAACTCCGCTTCTTCTATTATTATTCAGGTCTATATATATATTTATATTTATATATTATCTTCTTTTATGTCAACAAATTTAATTTTAGTGCATATTAAGGGTTAAATGTTCATTTGCCTTTTAAAAATTTACTTATTTTTTTAAGAAATTTAAGAAAGAACTAGATTTACGCCCGCGCAAAAGTGTGGGATAATGTTATAAATATTAAAAATTAATTTATAGAAATATTTTACAATCAATAGGGAAACTTTTTTTACATAAAAATGTGTGTAAATTAATTATAAGCTTGTAAATATAAATTATATGATAAAACATTTTAATTACTTATCCACGCTCACTAAATACGATTATGTATGACAATGTTCAATATAAAATATATATCATTAGTCGAATTTAAATGTTTAAAAATAAAGTTAATCAATTTCAGAGAATTGAGATTCCAATTTTGTTAATTACAAATATCGGTTTTTGTTTAAGAGAATCAGAGTTTGTATTATTTTATAGGCCTGGGAATCTGAACCGAACCGATCGGTTCGGTTCGGTTCGAAAATTTCGGTTTACGGCAAATTTCGGAATTGTGGTTTGGTTAATTCGGAACGAAAATTAAATATGGTTCGGTATCGGTTTATTCGGTTCGGTTATCGGTTAACCGAAAACCGAACCGAACTATAAAATTAAAAACTGTCTCGCTCTTGGTCTCTTCTTCTTCTCTTGTTTCCAAATCAGAGATCTCGTCTTCCCCTTTTGTTTCCAAATCAGAGATCTCTTCTTCTTCTCTTGTTTCCAAATCAGAGATCTCGTCTTCTTCTTCTCTTGTTTCCAAATCAAAGACCCTAATTTCCTCTCTTGTTTCCAAATCAGAGATCTCGTCTTCCCCTTTCTCGCCCAAATCTTCAACTGTGGGACTAAAATCAGGCACATCATCAAAATTTATAACCTTCTTCGCGGTAACTTCATCCTCAACACGCAAACCCTCGTTATCCGATCGCAGCCCTTCTTCCTCAACCTCATCGAAACTATTCGCAGACTGAAATCCAGGCTTCCCCAGATCATTACCGTCGGCTTTTTCGGAATCGAAGGTTTCAGATCCAGGAGATAACTCGGAGATTGATTTAGCCTTCTTCTTCAACAGATTTCTCCTTCCTCTTCTCTACTTTCGGAAATTTTCGGTTTACTCCGAAATAACCGATTTCCGAACCGAACCGAACCGAAATTTAATTCGGTTCAATATCGGTAGACTTCTCTAATTCCGAATAAACTGATTTCCGACCGAATCGAACCGATTCCGACCCGAACCGAACCGATTCTGACCCGAACCGAACCGATTCCCAGCCCTATTATTTTATATGACATGCAACATTTAAAGAATACACAAAACTGTTTAATATAATTCTTCATTAAAAAAAAAACTAAAAGTGAGGATTTAAAATCTATGTATAAAAGTTCATGTTTTAATGATAGACATTGTTAATAATAAATGGCTTTTCTACAAAAATATAGTGTTAGATAGATAATATGTATTATTCTTATAATTTGATTGGGTATAGTTTTAATTAAATGTCACTAATAAAAAAAATTCAAAGTGCCACATGTCATATATAGAGAGACAAAAACTCTTATTTTATATATATAATAACTTAAATACACTGAATTTTTTACATAATTACTAAACTACAGATATATTTTATTAAGATTTAGAGGATATGATTAATTACTTTAAAACCAACTATTTAATTATAATTATAATTATAATTGTACCATTTAAAAAAAAAACCTTATTTCTTCTCACATGTCCGTCGTCGTCCTCCTCCATTGAAGTCATAATCATGCTAACTAAATCACAGTAACACTGTTTGATCTTGCTTCAACGTTAGGAATCTAAAATTGATTCTCACTAAAACACAAAACGATGGGCTCCATGCCATTGAAGAAGAGCAAAGACCTCTAATCCAGGAAGGTTTGATTTTACAGGTTTTATAAAAAAAATTAGCTTGAATTATGTTAATCAATTAAGTTAGCAAATTTGATCTTGCATCAATTAGGTTTTAGTTTCTAAATTTTGCTGAATTCCAAAGTCTTGACTTTAAGATTGATCTTATGCATTTCCTTTCTGAGTTTATTGAGAGATTTTTTGGGTAATGTCTTCAATTGTAGTTTAATGTCTTCAATTTACAAGCTTATGATTTTCTGGGTAATATATCTTATCATGGTGAGTAAATGAAAATTTACCATCAAACTCAAATAAGATCATCGTTAAATAAAAATTTATCATTATTAGTCAAATAAATCTTCCGTTGTACGTAAAATAAGTCTGCTGTCACAAATAAATTACTGTAAAATAAGTCTACCATTGAATACCAATAAATCTGCTATGAAACAATAACAAAGTCTGCCATTGAGTCAAAAAATTAGTTTACCGTCAAATGTAAAGTAGGCCTTATTTGCCACAAAATAAATCTACTGTCAAATAACAAAAAAAAATCTACCATAGGACACTGAATAACTCTAGGGTAACTAATAAATACACCATCCGCTAAGCACATGCCACCTTTCAAAACATTAGAAAAATAAATCTACCATTACATCTACATAAACTCCTCTGCCGAATAAATTTAAGTCTATCATAAAGAGAAATATAAATTTAGCTTCAAATGACAATAATCTCATAAATAAATCTACTATCATAAAAAAAACAAATTATACCATCAAATAAAAAATAAGTCTACCGTCAAAGTCAAATGTAAATGGTAATTTTATTTAAATTCGAAATAAGTCTACTACCAAATAAAGAAAACTCTACTATCAAACACAAATAAACTCTGCTGTCAAAGTACAAATAAATCTACCGCAATGTTAAATTTGAACTAAAATTCAACTAAAAATAAATGTACTACCAAATAAATAAAAATCTGTCACAATTAGCTAAATAAATCTACCAGTGTATGAATAATAAGTCTATCATCAAAGTTGAATCGCCAATAATTAAGTCTACCATTATTTAATAAATAAATTTACCATCACATGATAAATAATACAATATTTCATGGTAAAATAAATCTACCGTAAAGCATAAAGAAGTCTACCATTACAGATGATGAAAGTCTACCATCATTTGTTAAACAAGTATACTATCATACTAACATTTCACTTCTTACCATATATAAATAAATCTACTATCACATGAAATAAGGGGGTTTATTCAATGGGTGACTTAGAAATCTATTTAGGATTTACAAATCTATGTAAAATTCTTTAATTTTAAAATCAGTGGATTTTACAAATCCAAGTCAAAATAACAAGTAATGAGTAAGAATTTGAGTTTTTGTATTTCAAAGGGAAATCTACAATCAAATTCACTCAAATCCATTAAAAATACAAACATATACTCAAATATGTAACATTGAATAAATGATAATTTTAATTAAGATTTATAAATGATAGAACCAGTAAGGGGTGATTTTAATTATGATTTACAAATGATATAACCAATAGGGGGTGATTTTAAATAGGATTTGAATTCAATGCTTGAATAACACATGATTATGCAAGAATTTACAAATCTATTAAAATATCACTTTGAATAAACTCCCTTACATCTATCGTTATTGTCCGTTTTTGCAGTGACACTAGATTTCATTAATGACATTCTGTAAATACGTTTTTTGTCACTAAAGGAAATAAGAGTATTTTGCATTAAATGAGTTTTAAAATGTATTTAAATAATTTTCAAATATAAACATCATTCTAGTAATTAAATAACATTTTTAGCTAATCATCCTTTTTCTAATTATTTAATGTTTGCAGATCTGTATCGAAACGCTGCGTTTTAGGTTTTTTTTTGCCGTCTTTACTTGTTTATGCTTTCACGAGAAAACCCAAACCCTAACCCGACAGTCCACAATACAAAATTAGGTACCATGTTCATTGAATTTATCGTCATAGCTCTTTCTCTACGTTCCAATCACTGAGTCTCAGCACAGAAGAATTCCCTGATGCACATTTTGAATTCCGATTGCGTATTGGTCTTCGAGTTTTCCGTCGGCGGCCATGGACACCTTCAAGGAGGAGGTAGAAATCGGGAGCTCGGTGGAGTCGTTAATGGAGCTACTGGATTCGCAGAAGGAGCTTTTCCACAGCCAGATCGATCAGTTTCAAGATGTCGTCGTTATGCAATGCAAACTCACCGGCGTTAACCCTCTCGCGCAAGAAATGGTAGGTTATCGTTTTGTTGGTTTTGTGGAATCGAAAGTTCTGGTTTTTTTAATTGGGGGGGAGGTGATGGTGATGATATGGGCTAAGGTGAGAAGGATAACTCATTTGGATTTTGATATAAATTCTCGAAAGGGTATCGAGTCTAGCAAAATTAGACTTGTTTTTGGTATATAGCTCGAGTTTTTCGTTTCTTCTGTGTACTGATTAACTTCGTCGTATACGAAGTTGGCAACATAATTCAATCGCTGGACCCATTTGTAATGGTGATGGTTTAACTGTCTATATGTCACTTCGTCCTTCAAGTGATCATTGTATCATCTCTGTTATTCAATTGATCTGTTTTGTTTCTATTTTTGCAGGCTGCCGGTGCTTTGTCCATAAAAATTGGTGAGTCTTGTTATGATTCGTGGGATATTTTGGCATAATCATGCTTACTATCGGACATTTACATATGAATTAATTGTGTGCCTCTCCGTCGCCTTCAAGCACCTATGTATTTTTGTTTATTTAATAATTATTGTCTTCGTATACCAAGTTTACTGCTATTGCTTTCATGGTTTCATCTCTTCTTCTCTGTCATAAATGTATACCACAGATAGTGTTTCATTCATTGTTGCTCTCTATGTTCCTTAAAAAAGCACACCTAACCTGTTGCATGCTTGGTGCTTCGTATCTGATGAATTTCTATATAACCAGGAAAGCGGCCAAGGGACTTGTTGAATCCAAAGGCTGTTAAGTATCTGCAAACAGTTTTCGCAGTTAAAGATGCTATTAGTAAGAAGGAATCTCGGGAGATAAGTGCTCTATTTGGCATCACTGTGGCCCAGGTATTGTTTGTCTTCATGATAAGTACTCTTTTTGGCAATGCTTTTACATTCTATGCTAGTTTAGATCTATCTTGTTGAGGTGCTCATGTGACTTTGGCGGTATCTCTATTATTTTTTCAATGGCAGGTTCGAGATTTTTTTGTTACTCAAAAGACAAGAGTAAGGAAACAGGTGAGGCTTTCAAGGGAGAAGGTTAATACGCATGTTTTACAAGATGATGGTGTTCCGGAAAATAACAATGCCACAAAACATGTTGATCCCGTTCCCTTGAACTCTACACATCCAGAGGCATGTTCTATAAGTTTTGGTGAAGGTGAAAAAGTGGCACTTATTCCACCTGAGGATATGCCACCTGACATCAGTGATGCAGACAAATACTTTGTTGAGAATATATTTTCTCTGTTGCGTAAAGAAGAAACATTTTTAGGCCAGGTGAAATTAATGGAGTGGATCATGCAGATACAAGATTCTTCTGTGCTGATCTGGTACTAATTGGGAGCTCTCTTTGACTCAGTGTCGTATTTTTTATATTATTGTTTTTATATTTGTGTTCTTGACTGTCATTCTCTATTTATGCACAGGTTTTTATCAAAAGGAGGGGTTTTGATACTTACAACATGGTTGAGTCAAGCTGCTATTGAAGAGCAAACAAGTGTCTTACTTCTTATCCTGAAGGTACATGATTAATTTACTTGCAACTGAGTTGCTGTTAAAAAATTCAAGCTGTTGTACTATGGAAAATTGATATTCAACATGCAGGTTCTTTGTCATTTGCCTCTCCACAAAGCTTCTCCTGAAAATATGTCAGCCATATTGCAAAGCGTCAATGGACTTCGTTTCTACAGGACATCAGGTGTAATTTCTTAAAAGCTCAAATTTTGTGTAGCTTTCATTAATGTCCAAGGTCGTGTTGTGATTTCTTTGATTTCATTATCTGATTTGAAGATCAGACATATCAAACAGGGCAAAAGGTTTGTTATCAAGATGGACCAAGTTATTTGCAAAAATCCAAGCTATGAAGAAACAAAATCGTAACAATCCACAAATTGATTCGCAGAGTCAATTGCTTCTGAAACAGAGGCAAGTTGTGGTTTATCTGTTGGCTAAGTACTTTTTAATGACATCCCATTTTGTTGTTAGTCATTTTTACTCATGGAAATTTGCCTTGTTATGCAGCATTGCTGAAATCATGGGTGATAGTACCAATCCTGTAAGTGGGGCAAATCTGAATCTATTTCAACTATGTTCACAACATCAGTTCCTTAAACCTTTCTTTGTGTTTTAACAGGAAGATATTCTTAGTCTCTCAAATGGAAGGTCAGAGAATGTCAGGTATCAGTTTGATTGTTATCTTCCATCTAGAATAAGCTCCCTTTTGTTGATTTGGTGGCTTCATAATTATTCGTTGTCTTCTGGTCCAGGAGGTCCGACTCTTCACCAGGTCCAAAACTGTTGCTTACTTCTACAGATGATTCCACCAAGAAGCACATGCTTGGTTCAACTCCATCATGTATCCTTGTGTTTGAGCACTTCTATTGAAGCACCAAGTGATTTAGATCAATATCATTGGATAATTTAGCATATTGAACATAGGCTACTTGTGTCATTGAGTCATTGTTATGCATGTGAAAGCTGCTATGTCAAGAGAGTGACCAGATACGTACGCTTCATGTTATGGTCCGTGTCCTAAATCAGGATAAGCCTTCTCATGTAGTTTCTAGCTCAAAATCAATTTCCTTAGCTTGTAGCAGATAACAAAGAACGCAGGAAAGTACAGATGGTGGAGCAACCAGGCCAAAAAGCTGCTGGGAGGAGTCCTCAAACAGTAAGAATAGGAACTTCAAGTCGAAGCCGCCCTATGTCGGCAGACGATATTCAGAAAGCAAAGATGCGAGCTCTTTATATGCAGAGCAAGAATAATAAAAAGGATTCTTTACCAAGTGCCATTGGTGATTCGAAAACCATTGTTCCTGAGAGTCCCTTGGTTCTTCAGTCAGCCAAAGATTCTCCACTCAGTCAGTGTAATGAACCTAAGACTGAAGACACGGCTGAACCTTCTACGGCTCAGCCTGTCAATTCACCGGCTGTAAATGTCCCTGTACAAGCTAATGAATGTACAAAACCTTCAACACCTCCTAAAAGCATTTCAAGTAAGGTGGGAGTTTTGTTGAAAATGAGTCCACAAGCTATTCTAAAGAATTGCAAGAGAAAGCAGATTGATTGGCATATACCACCAGGTATAGTTTACCGTTCTTCATTAGTTCACTTATATTTTGGTGTTTATTCAAATCTCATCCTCATGCCTATTTTTCTGCAGGAATGAAACTTGATGAACTCTGGAGAGTAGCTACTGGTGGTAATAGCAAAGAGGCTGATGTTCAGAGAAACAGAATCAGGCGAGAAAGAGAGACAACATATCAGTCTCTTCAGAATATACCGTTGAACCCTAAGGAACCGTGGGACAGGGAAATGGACTTTGATGACAGTTTGACCCCTGAAATTCCGTCTCAACAGCCCCCAGAAGAAAGTTTAACAGAACCACAGGATTCGTTTGATGAACGACGAACTGCTGCTGATACTGCCACAACTTCTTCATCACAAAGCATTTCTTCGGAACCTGATCTCGAGTTGTTAGCTGCGTTACTTAAGAACCCAGGTCTTGTTTATGCACTGACTTCTGGAAAGCCCAGTAATTTAGCTGGCCAAGATATGGTAAAATTGCTTGATGTGATTAAGACTGGTGCACCGAACTCAAGCAGTAGCTCAAATAAGCAAGTCGAAGAAAAGGTGGAAGTTTCGCTTCCATCTCCCACACCATCAACTAATCCTGGAATGGTGCGTTACTTGAAACCTATGCACCCCAAATTCCTCAGGACATATCTGGAACCTTTAATGGTTGATCATGCTGCCAAAATAATATTCCACGATAATTAGAGTCACGACACTGAAAAAAACTTAAGAATTATAACAAGCTCCAGCTATCACCAACTGGAATATGATGACGTTAGATCTAACTTGATGTGGACAGGGCCTCATTACAAGAGGTTGATGTTCACTGTTTTTTATCTTATTACTAAATTTACTATACGTTCCGTATTTGCAGAGTGGATGGGGACAAGAAGCGATTCGGAATCCATTTTCAAGGCAAAACCAACTTGGTGCTGCAGTTGCTAGGCCCAGTACTCAAATTCGTGTTGCTTCAATGCAATGGCAGTCAACAAACGAACAATCGAGCTCTCGACATGCTTCATCAACGTATAATAACGCGGTCACATTGCCTCACACAGAAAGACAACAACAACATATGCAAGCAAAACTTCATCACAATCATCATCTTCAACAACAACAACAACAAACAATCTCAACAACGTCGTATGCAGTTAGAGAACCGGTAGGACAAATGGGCGCAGATACATTGGGTTCATGGAGGTCTCAGCAGAGTCAGACCAATTACTACTCACATCAAGCAAACGAGAATGCATCTGCCTCATTAGCTTCTCCTTACCAAAGGAATAACCAGTACATGAGTAACAATCCAGGATATGAATCTTGGAGTCCTGATGATAGCCCAACTAGGAACCATCCTAACATGAGGGGACAACAACCATCAAGGCAACATGATTCTTCTTCCCATCCTTATTGGAACCAAAACAAAAGATGGCGTTAAAAACATATACGGCTTTGGTTTTTTTTTTCTTCATACCAATATTTGTTGCTCATGGTTCACTTAGCATGTCTTCAAACACCGATTTTCATTATCAACTACTAAAGATTCATAAGAGATGATAAAATAAAAAGAAGGAATGCTGAACAATGTCAATTTACAGTCTCAATAGGCTCTTAAGGCATTTCAGTCGAGTTCTTTTACAACTACTAGTTATATGCCCGTGCATCGCGTGGGATCATGTTTATAAAAAATTTAACTTTTATTTTTTCATTCTATTATTTAATTTGATCTTTTATCAACTGATGCCAAAAAGATGTGAAAGAAGAATTACACAAAAAGAAATCTACAATCTTATAAACCATAAAAACTTACACAAGGAATCATTTAGTAATTGATGGCATATCATCAAAATGATCTTACATCACTGTAGTTACAAAGAATTACAAAGTATATGCAACTTAAAACAAATAGTACAAGAAGATTCACGGCTAAGTAATAATGTGATTAGTAAGAACTTAAAAAAATAAACTTAGAAGATTACTTTATTAATAAAAATAATTACATCGTCAATCAAGCGTACTACATCATTAAACATAAAAATTTGATCACTGTGTTCAAGTTAAAATTACATTGAATGTCAATGTGCAACAAGGAGTCGATGATGCATGTACTATTTACATCATGTGCATATACATAAAAAAACTAAACTACACTTAAAACAAAAGATGAAAAACTATTTTATCACACTCCTAGAAGTAAAAAAATTTCAGCGATTACTAATGATAGGCTTCCACGCAATTTGAATTTTGATGTTACCAAACGTTGCTCCATCTGTGTTAATCCGCGTCTTTTATATGAATTTTCCAGTGGAGTCAGTGACATTCATAATGTTGAAGTAACTAACTTAACTAAACCAAAAATTATGTCTTAACAATGTAAAGGGATCGATCTTATTTGCTGCTTCTTGGATTTCTCATTGTTCCTTGTTACTGTCAGCAAAACATGAGGATGTTTGAACAACTCAGTCTCAATTGTCTCAATATCAGATGTTAATCCAATCTTTGTAACCAAATTTCTCTCTAATTTTTTTAAAGTTTCATATTTTTGCTATCGACTATAAAATTTACCATTATAATAGCTTCAACTCATGTTTTCAATCTATGAGCAGCGTAACTTCAAAAGAAAGAAAGAAGGAGAATTTTAGTTAGAGATTAACACAAATAAAAGAAGCCCAAGTGATCAAAGTACGGAAAAAACCAAATTTTTTTTGAAATTACTTAGATTTTAATCTCGATCAGAGATAAACTCATCATCATCCTTGACACGAAGATTCGTGAATTAAAGTATTTTCGTGATTAATTATTTTTTCTAAATCAATGGTGTTTTTAATGAGTTGTTTTAATGTTATGTTTTCATTGGTTGCTTGAATAAATAAGTTTGTTGATGTGTCTCCACAAGTGTCAGCTGAGAAACAAACCTTGATTTTATATATATAATTCGATTAAATCGATCATATCCGAAGAACTTCTGGTTTAAGTCGTTGGAGGTTTAGAAATATATAGTTTACGGTTAAAGTGGTTAGACTTGAGTCTTTGGAAGTTATAACCAGCGTTGTCGTCGTCTGCCAGCGAGAGGCGACTCAGAGCTTCAATGGAGAAAGAGGTGGAACGATCGGAGAGACAAGGGCGTTTTGGATTGGAGTAAGAGCCATTCTTGGTGGTGGTTGATGAGCCATAAGCTTTGTGTGGCGGCTCTGATGATGAGTCTTGGGTTTTGTGAAACGGACGCCATGAGAGGAG
>WJSH01000884.1:8330-25856 GCA_009757365.2 Lepidium campestre | reverse complement strand
AGGCTTGAGAAGCCATTGTAATCCCTCAAGGCATTTTGAATAAAAACGAGTGCTTTCTCATTCTCTTCCTCAATCTCTTAATTCTTCAATTCTTGTCACTATGATTCCGCAATTCTAACAGCTAGACGAGTGTAAACATAAATGTGATATGATGCACCACTCCAGCTGTTTTCGTAGATACCTTGATCTCCAGTCAGCTACAAGCCCCTCAAATGCTCCTTTAGTACCTAATAACACTCCAAATGCAAGATGTATGTAATCCAAATGCAAAGTATGCAAATGAAGCTAAAAGGACTCTAAAATGATGCAAACACTATGAGAACATATGCAAAATGGGTAGAATACGACTCCTAAGATTAGCTAAAATACACATATATCATCTACTCTTCTTTGTTTGCTTTTGTTTCAGCTTGTTTCTTGTTTGAATGTTAGTAGCTTAATTCTTTGAAAAACCAAATCATATTGTCTCTTTAGCTCGAGTCTAAGCCTCATAATTTTATCGTGTTAGTTCTAAACTCCCTGTGGATTTGAACCTCAAGTACGTCAATGTCATAGTTGTTCGTACTTGTTGTATTTATTTGTGTGTTTGAAAAAACAAACATCAAATTGGCGCCGTTGCCGGGGAATTTATGCAGCTAGCCTTTAGGATTTGGATTAGAATCGCAACTAGAGTTTTTATTTTCCTTTGTTACTAACTTTTCGTATTGTTTCTCTTGAAGGTTTGTGCAACAAAGGAATCGACAAGGAGCAGTTCTTGGTTGTATTTTTGAGTTGCAGATTTTGGAAAAGAAAGTAAAAGGCTTACAAAAAGGAAAAACTTGGCGATGGAAAGCCAAGGATGAGTGCGTGGGTTAGAAAATGAGCGGTCTAATCCGAAACTGATTGGGGCTTGTGATGAGCCAATACAGGATTCCGATGCCAACCATTGGGGTAAACGATTTCAAGATCAAGTCAAGCTTGATAAATTTGGTGAGAAGTGAGAAGTACAATGGGTCGGATTGCGAAGATCCTCTTGATCATTTGGATAGATTTGAAAGGTTATGCCGAACGGTGAAGATGAATGGGGTTCCCGAAAGTGAAATCAAAATGATTCTATTTCCTTTCTTTTTGGGAAGAATAGTCGATGAATGGGAGAGGAATATACCATCAAACTCGGTTCTTACTTGGGACCGATGCAACAAGAAGTTTTTGAACAAATTCTACCCAAAGCAAAAGACTGTTAGGTTTCGGAACAACATTTCAACCTTCAAGCAAGGAGATCAAGAGAGTTTTAGCGATGCATGGGATAGGCTAAAAGGATACACGAGAAAGTGCCCCCATCACAGAGTGTTGAAAGAAAACCTCTTGGGACTTTTTTTGGCGGAGTGGTAAGCCAATATCGAAGGGTTTTGGACGCAGCTAGCTATGGAAATTTCATGGGTTTGATGGCAATACAAGGGGAGAGATTAATCGAGAATTTAGCCCAAAGCGACGCTAGATATGAGGGAGATGATACCTTGCGATCTTCGGCCAAGGAAGTGGATGGGTTGACAAAGTTGAATGAGAAGCTCGACAATGTGAGTGGTGCGATCCTTGCCAAAAACAAGCATGTCCACACCGCAGTCAACGAGCAAGAGGAAGGGTGCTATTTGAGTAGACAAAAAAAATATATGGAGCAACCGCCCAGATCAACTTCTCCATAAGGAAGGCGATTACCCAATGATACTAACGAAGTACACCATGAGAGTGTCGGGTCGGACACACAAGCACTCTCAAACAATTTATAGAGATTCAATCTAAAGGACAAAGAGAGATGACCGTGAAGATAGACGAATACCACACCAAGATAGATGGAGGATACAACTACCTTCTTGCTCATGTACAAAGCCTAGATGATAGAATCTCCCGAGTCGTAGCCATGAGTCAACAAGCAACCGGAAAGGAAAGCGAGAAAGGATATTGTGAAGCGATCACATTGAGAAGCGGTAAGAAACTTCCACCGATGAAAGTGAAGGAGTGTGAGATGGATGAAGAAGAGTTAACCAACGATAGTAAAGAGACACTGCCCCCTAAAGAACCAGAGAAAATCGAGAGTGTGGTTTCCAAGAGACCACGTTTCCACACTCCAACATCTTACGAACCAAAGCTACCATTTTTCGGGCGCTTCAAGAAGCAACTCCTAGAGAAGCAAAAAGAGAAGTTCTTGGTGATCATTGATGATGTAAAGATGTATATATCTCTACGTGATGTGATAAACACCAACCCCACGTATGCAAAACTTTTCAAGGACATGCTCACAAACAAAAGAAAGATGGAGGAAGGGATGGTGATCGTTAGTCGTGAGTGTAGTTGCATCATCACAAAGACAACCCCAACGAAATTAGGGGATCCCGAAAGCTTCACTCTACCTTGTGAGATCGGGCCAGCAAGGTTTCCAACGAGCTTATGTGATTTGGGGTCCAACAGAAATCTTATGCCTCTCACTGTGGCAAGGAGAATTGGAGCAAAGAAGTTTATAAATTGTTGGATCTCATTGGTTTTAGTGGATCGCTCAGTCTGGATACCGGTTGAAATCATTGAAGATATACCTTTGCGAGTGGGAAATTATGACATACCAACTGACTTTATGGTTCTCGAAATGGACAAAGAACTCGTTGATCCAATCATTCTTGGTAGGTCATTCTTGGCAACAGCTGGAGCATTGATTGATGCGAGGAGAGGTAGGATTGGTTTGCAACTATGGAATACGATCTTAAACTTCGACATCAAGCGGATATTAGATCATCCAAATTTTGACACTCAATGCCTCTTAATTGAGACTTTGGACCTTCTTGAAGGTGAAATGAATGAGGAGTTGAGAATTGAGGACCCTCTTGAAGTAGCTCTCACGATCGAAAAAGGTGAGCATGGATATTTGAGCTTGGATAATGTTGGGTTTGAGAACATGTTTGACTCTTGTGAGGAGATGAAAGGGAAACTCCAAGTTTTGGCATTGAGTTAAAGTGAAGACATAAGTGGAAAGCTTAAACGAAACAAAGAGGTCTTCAACGATGATGACCCATGGAGCAAGCTCAAGGCACTCAAGGTGGAGCTCAAACCACTATTGGAAGGGCTAAGGTACGCGTTTCTTGGCAAAAACTCTACATATCCAGTCATAGTAAATGATAAGTTAAGTAGGGATGAGATTCTATGCTTTTGAAGGAATTAAGGAAATTTAGGAAAGCAATTGGATACTCGTTAGATGATATTAGGGGAATTTCTCAATCTTTATGCATGCATAGAATCCACTTGGAGAATAAATCAACGACTTCCGTAGAATACCAAAGACGGTTAAACCCAAATTTCAAAGATATTGTTAGGAAAGCGATTCTCAAACTCCTTGATGCGGGAATCATTTATCTTATATCGGATAGTAGTTGGGTATCTCCTATTCATGTGGTTCCCAAAAAGGGTGGAGTAGCGGTAATAAGAAATGACAAGAATAAACTGATACCTTCTAGGTTAGTCATCGATCATCGAATGTGTGTTGACTATAGGAAGCTTAACTCGGCCACTAGGAAAGATCATTTCCCTTTATCTTTCATTGATCAGATGTTAGAAGGGTTAGCGAATCACTCTTATTATTGTTTCTTGGATGGATACTCGGGATTCTTTCAAATCTCCAGACACCCACAAGACTAAGAGAATACAATATTTACGTGTCCTTATGGTACCTTTTCTTATCGAAGGATGCCATTTGGATTGTGTAATGCACCAACCACTTTCCAAAGGTGTGATGAAGGTCTTTATGGACGATTTCTCCGTCTATGGTGTTTCGTATGCCACTTGTTTTTCTAATTTGTCCAAAGTTTTACAACGATGCGAAGAAACGAAGCTAGTGCTAAATTTGGAAAAATGTCACTTTATGGTGAATGATGGGATTGTTCTTGGGCATCGAATTTCAAAAGATAGCATTGAAGTTTGATATACCTTTGTTTTTACCCCTTTTTCATGCATGTTTTGGTTCATTTTCATCACTTAGAACTCATGCGTTCATATTTTAGTGTAGTTTTTAATTTGTTTTGCATTTTAGAGTCCTAGATAGATCGAGTCCCATATTTTCGGTCTTTTGAGTCTTTTCAGGTGAATTTGGAGCATGCTTTGGACTTGGAAAGTTTGGGAATGGAACTCACAATCAATGAGTGGATTTGGATAAAGGAAAGGAAGGAAAAGAAGGAAAAATGGATTGGAGGCCGCGGCCGTCGACCCCAAGGTCGACCCTGGAAGCCTGACCATGGCCACCTAGGAACACAAAATCACGCTAGAAGCACACCCGACATAGCGCCAGTCTCGACCATGGCGTAGCACCACGACTACAAAATCCTCGCCCATGGACGTACATTTCTTGGACCGCGGCAACTTTTCTATCGCCCAAGGCGTATCGCTGTGGCAGCATTTATTCGACCCGCGGACATACATTTCTCGCTCGGGGTACTTCTCTCGGTGACACTGACTATCGACCTGGCACCCGACATTTCACACCCGAAAGCACAAATCCTCGACCGCAGCCACTTTTCTCATCACCACAGGCACACATTCTATCACCCATGGATACGTTTTTATCGCCCGGGGTATGTCTCCCTCGACCCGACCAGGCCGTCGACCTCAAGGTCAACCATATCAACACGACGCCACAGCCACCACATCAAAGCTTCATGAAGACACTCATAGTCGACCTCCACCTCGACCCTAGGAGCCCGACGTCGCAGCCAAGTCCCTTAAAAATGTTGGGTTTGACCCAATTTGTCTTGGGTCAACTTGGATCCCTTTTTTATTCATTTAAAACTCTAATGTTTAAGGGATTGAAGAGGATATCTTATCTTTTATCTCGTTTTATATCTTTACCAGCCACTTGAGAGAGTTCTGAGATGGAGAATAGTTCGAGACCATTTGGGGATGATGATCTTAGGATCATCATCTCCCATCAATTGAAGATTGTTTATCCTTTCCTTCTTCTATCTTTCATTATGTTTATGCTTATTTGCTTGTCTTATTTTGTGTCTTTGATGTTTGAGTAGTGAATCAATGGATTGATGGTTTGATAGATCTTAGGGTTTGGTAATGAAATCTTGATGCTTAGGTTTTTAGATCCTTAGATTCCTTCACATAGGGTATTCTTAATGCTAGTTTCATTTTGGCCATTTGAAATCTAGATGGTAGGAGTTTTTCTGCCCGGAAGGTGTTTGATGAAATTCTCGAATGACTCTTTTGTGAGCTTTTCTTTCCTAGCCATTGGAAAATAGTGTTAGGATGATTACTGGTTTTAATGAATATGTTTGGTAATGCTTGTTGATCTTTTAGTTGGCAAATGGAATTTTAGCTTGATTGATTGATTGACAAATGGTTCAATGCCATGGAAGTGGGTTGTGCTATCTTATGTTGTTCATGCCCTAGGATGGTTGTTATTGTGTTCTTAAGCTTCTTGGTTTGATTGTCTTTCCTTAGGATCAATTACCTTGCCTAAAATCCATTGTTTCCACTTTGTTTCTGTTTTCATTTGCCATTGTTTTGTCTTGCTCTATTTTGTGTTCGCTTGCTCTGTTTTTAGTTTGTTGCTCTGTTTTGTTCTTGTTCGTGATTTATTTGTTTTCAGTTCTTGTGTTTAGTTTAGGTTGTTAGTGTCTTGATTGAATAACCCTATTGCTCTAGCTTAAGTTAGAATCGAATATATAACTAATGCGTTAGATCTCAGTTCCTCATGGATTCGATACCTCAAATGCTACATCGACAAGATATGCATTAGAGGTTTATTTGATAGTTTGAAGTGTAGAAACCTCTTGTACATAAAATTGGCGCCGTTGCCGGGGAACTTAAGCATTTAGCCATTAGTTTTAAGATTCGGCTTTAAACTAGTAGATTTTTATTTTTATTTCATTACTAACTTTCTTTCACGTTTTTGTTCTTTTTGAAGGAACAATCACTACAGAGAAAGCATGACTTCGGATATGACTTCTACATTAAGGGATTATTTTGAAGCTTAAGAAAGAGAGATGGCTTGGGCCCCCACAAGTCATCATGGTTTTGAAAGCTCATCCACTTATCAAGAAGGACTTCCATATGTAGACTTTTCTCAAGGAAACCAATATGGAGATGGTGAGAGATGCCAATCTTGGGACATGGAGTATGAACATGACGAAGCTTGTTCTTCCCAAAGCTCTGAAGACAAAGAGATTCACAACTTGCTAAAGTATAACAATATTCTTAGCATGCTTTTGGAAGGACAAGAGAAGTTTAACAAGAGTACAAGCATGGAGTATGACCATATGGAAGCTTATTCTCCCCCAATCCCCAATGAAAAAGAAGAACTTCTCAACATGATGAAGCAATACATGGAAGGACAAGAGAGGCTTATTGAAAGATTGGACAAGACTGCTAACCATGTCTTTGCTTTGGAACAATGTTCAAAGGTTGCTGCAACACATGAAGAGGCTCCTCCAATCAAGGATGAATTTCTACAAGGAGCTTACTCTTCATCGATCTCTGAAGAGGAAGAGAGTCTAAACATGATGAGACAATACTTGGAATAGAACTCAGAGGATGTGATCATTCATGAAGAAACGATGGATGGGAATATGTTGATGGAAACTCATGAATGCAGCACCATAGTCACTCCCTCCACACCAACAAGTGTTGAAGATCCGAGTAGCTTCACTTTGCCCTGCACCATTGAGAAGAACGAGCCTAAGTACTTGAGTTGGAGCACCATTGACGAGTTCGTAGACTCTTTGGAGGAAGAGAATGGCGAAATCTTATTCATGGATATGGAGACGAGTTCAAGCACTAGTGAAGAGTCCAATGGGATTGAGGATGAACTCCTACTAGGAGTTGCATATACTGAGCGAGAATTTTAACTTCTTCTTGGATTTGAGGTTGCTGAGAATCTTGAGATAAGATACAAAGATCCTTGTGAAGATGTTGTGGTTGTTGATAGCATGGAGGACACAATGGAGAATTCGTTTGTAGAGGATAAGCTCACAACTAAGGAACACATGTATATCCAACCCTTATTCAAGCAAGAGACAAAGGTTGAAACTCCTATAGAGAAACAAGATGATCTCGTTGCAATAGCCTACAAGGGGAGTTATGAAGAGGAATCTACAAAGCCAACAGCCTTTAGGCAGCATCTAGGTTTCTTTTTCCCATTTGAACTGAACATAAATGATCCATGGAAGACACCATTCTTTTAGGAGGTTAGGATAAAAGAATTCAGGGGATGGTTCTATGATGAGTATGACCATGGAGATCCAAGCTCATGCCACACTCCTCTCATGAAAACTGGAAGGAGAGTCAAGCTACTGACTTAAAACAAGCTCACTTTGGAAGGAAGTCTCATAGTATCCTTGCACATAGTTTTATTTTGCTTTCTTTATTTTGATTTTGTTTAATGCGGTTTGGATTGTTTATGTTGGTTCAAGCTTAGGTCTTGGGAAAATAAGCAATAGCTAAAAGGTTGAGTTATTATGCTCTGGAAATGGATCAAGGTCGAGCTCATGGTCGACCAAAATGGGTCAACGCAATGGACGGACAAAGCAAGACAGCCGTGGTCGAGCTCTCGGTCGACCAAAACTCTCGACGGGCGTGACACAAAATCTCATGAAATTTCCTTATGTCCAAAGTCGACCTCCAGGCCGACCGCAGCCGCTTAACGCCCGAGCCAATGCAACATCCTTCTGGATGTACCCCACGTCGACCTCTAGGCCGACCTCAGCCACTCGATGCCCGCGACCCAAGAGCTAAGCCCTTCTTCCTTTACTTTATCTAAGCCATGATTCCACCTACTTCCTTCTCCATTTCTCCCAAACACATTTATATTTTCACCACTAAAAAAGCCCCAAAGTTCTTCTTTATACATCCTTTGAATTTTTGTGCAAATCTCTACAAATTTCATTCATTAAATCTTGGCCTCTATAACTCCAAGGTATGATTTCTACTTCTTAATCTCCATTAGAGCTCAAACTTGGTAAATTTTTCAATTCTTGATTACTTGAGAATCAAAGCTTGATGTTAGGATGAGAGGCTTTCAATGAGTTGAGTATTGGTTAGGTTGCATAATTAGAGATTGTTTAAACAAGATTCATATGCTTAATTTGGATTTTGAAGTTCTAGGGTTCTTGAGGTGATTGATGAAGACATTTTCAAAATTTTTGGGAGTTTTGGTTAATTTGTGTCTCTATCTTTTCCTTTTGGTGCTTTTAGGAAGGAATTGTTGTACTTCATGACTAGAACTCAATAATTTTCATAAATTGTTCACATTTCCAAAATTTGTGTTGTGATCATTATTGACTTTTTGTTGACTTTTCACTTCCTTGAGAAGCTTGTGGTATGACATGATTCAATTTTCACTTTGATACTTTTAGTGATGGTTTGATACTCTAAATTGATGGCTTTGCAAATGTAGCTCATTTTCATTTTGGGTAGTTATGGATTCGACTTGATCACTTGAATCTAGATACTTAGAAATTTTGAGAATATTGATGAGATGTTGCTTAGCTTCAATGAGTACTTAGAGAGTGAATTGATGACCTTATATTGCCTTGATATAATGCAAATCTCTTCTCTAGTATTTGGCACTACTTATGTCTTTTTGGATATTTTGTAGACCAATGCAACCAACCACCTTCTACCAAATAAGACATCAAAGATGGAGCACACAAATGATAATTCTTCCACAAAGAAAACCAGAGCAAAGAGGCTCTGATCCTTAGCCATGGTACCAATTTCACCACCTTTGTACATATTTTGTTTTTCTTCTTTTATTTTGATTTGCATTCACTTGTTCCTCTTTCTTGGATAAACTTTTTCACCAAGACGGTGAGAAGTAAGTCCGGGGGAGGGGAAGTATTTGACTTTGTTTTGAGTTGTTTTGAATTTCCTTTTATTGAGTCTTGCATCATATCTTGCATTTTCAGTTTTCAAATTGTTTTTAAACCGCTCATCTAGTTGCATTCACGTTTAGGTTGGTCTAGAATCACTTAGCTTGCATTTCACTTGCATGGGAACGATGACGCAATGTTATTGAGAACTTGGTATAGCTCTTAGTCAATAACCATGTTTGGGAACTCGTTTGGTGTTTAGGCACTTCCTCTTGAACATGTATGTTTCGCGCTTTGACTTCGTTTCCTTGCAATTAGCCGAATTGATGATGCTTGCTAGTTTGGATGCCCATTTCGATTTTATTTAAGCCTAATTGAATCTAATCTCTCATTAATGGATATTCAATGCTTTGCTATGATAACTTAGACATATTTGGACTATCTTCACCACATTTTACCACACTTTGTTAGTCCAAATAGTCATTTCCCCTAATGGTTTCCTCACCTTGAATCTTATGCCTTTCTTTTATACCAAATTGTTAATTGCTTGAGTGAGGCCTCTTGTGGAAAATGCTTTCATGTGCAAAATAATGCAAGTATAGAAACGACATTTATTAGCTTTAATTTGTTGCTAGTTAGAAAATTATGAGCTAGCATTAGGTGGTTGTTGATCTATTGTTGTTTATGCTTGGTTAGAGTAGAGTTGCTAATGAAAGTTAGATTGGGTAGAATTCTTGGTTGGGAACAAAAGATTGTTTGATTTGGGTTGAATAGAAAGATGAACAAAAAGGGTTATGGAAAAGGAGAAAGAAAATCGAAAAAGGGAGAAAAAAAGAGATTAGCTCTACGTTGTATCAAATGATAAGGAAAGGCTCCTCTAGGAAGCAATGAAAAATTGCTAAGAAAAATAAAAGATTAAGCCTATAAAAGAAAAGAAAAAGGAAAGAAAAGCCTAGAGGTTTAGCTAAGGAAATAAAGTAAAGAGCTTGTGTTTGATGTAATTCCCATTTGTTCTACAAAAATGTGTGCAATGTGTTTGAAAAATCTCCTTGATTGATTCCTTGAGTGCAAAAGAAAAGCAAAATCTGAAAAAGGGTAGAAGACTGTTAGGAATTAGTCTTGGAATTGGGTTAGACTTGAGAATGGTTTTGGGGTAGACTACTTGTTCGATTTGGGTAGAATGGAAGTTAGTTCTTGTATGCCTCAATTATTTTTGTCTTAGTATGATTTTGTGCAATGATAAACATTCCTAATTTTTGAGAGTTAGTCACCAAAATCAATATAACCTTCTTGCACTTACACTTTTGGTGCTTTGTTGCCTTTTCTTACCTAACCAAGTGACATAGATTTTCTATCCATTAGTGAGACTCCACATGTTTGAGCTTAATGAATGTGAAGATTGGTTGATAGGCTAGTTTGTGGATTCTTGTGAACGTTCGTTGTTTGGAAATGATTTGATAAGGCTTGAGAAGCTAAGGGCTGAATGTGGTCACTTTCTTTGGTTATTGTAGGCTAATCTATGCTACGTTCTTAATATGTTGAGTTCCCACTTTCAAACCTCTCTTTCGGATTGCCGGTTGTTTCCTTGAGGATAAGCAAATGACAAGTCCGGGGGAGTTGATATACCTCTGTTTTTACTCGTTTTTTCATGCATGTTTTGGTTCATTTTCATCACTTAGGACACATGCGTTCATACTTTAGTGTAGTTTTTGATTCGTTTGTATTTTAGAGACCTAGATAGATCGAGTTACATATTTTCGGTCTTTTGAATCTTTTCAGGTGAATTTGGAACATACTTTGGACTTGAAAAGTTTGAGAATGGAACTCACAATCAAGGAGTGGATTTGGATAAAGCAAAGGAAAGAAAAGAAGGAAAAATGGATTGGAGGTCGCGGCCGTCGACCCTAAAGTTAACCCGGGCAGCCCGACCGCGGCCACCCAGGGACACAAAATCACGCCACAAGCACACCCGGCGTAGCGCCAGTCTTGACTACGGCGTAGCGCCACGGCTACGAAATCCTTGCCCACGGACGTACATTTCTCGGAACCCGGCAACTTTTCCATCGCCCACGGCGTATCATCGCGGCAACATTTCTTCGACCCACAGACATACATTTCTCGCTCGGGGCACTTCTCTCGGCGACACTCACAGTTGACCTAGCACCCAACATTTCACACTCGACAACACAAATCCTCGACCACGGGCACTTTCTCCTCACCACGGGCACACATTCTATCACTCGTGGATACATTTTTATCGCCCGGGGCATGTCTCCCTCGACCCGACCAGGCCATTGACCTCAAAGTCGACCATATCAACATGACGCCGGAGCCACCACATCAAAGCTTCATGAAGACACTCATAGTCGACCTCCACCTCGATCCTAGGAGCCCGACGCCAAGGTCAAGTCCCTTAAAAATGTTGGGTTTGACCCAATATCTCTTGGGTCAACCTGGATCTATTTTTATTTATTTAAAACCCTAATATTTAAGGGATTGAAGATGATATCTTATCTTTGATCTCATTTTATATCTTTAGCAACCACTTGAGAGAGTTTTTTGAGAGGGAGAATAGTTGGAGACCCTTTGGGGATGGTGATCTTAGGATCATAATCTCCCATCAATTGAAGATTGTTTATCCCTTCTTTCTTCTCTCTTTCATTATGAGTACGTTTATTTCCTTGCTTTATTTTGTGTCTTTGATGTTTGAGTAGTGAATCAATGGATTGATGGTTTGGTAGATTTTAGGGTTTGGTAATGAAATCTTTATGCTTAGGTTGTTAGATCCTTAGATTCCTTCACTTAGATGCTAGGAGTTTTTTTGCCCGGAAGGTGTTTGATGAAATTCCCGAATGTCTATTTTGTGAGCTTTTCTTCCCTAACCATTGGAAAATGAAGTTATGGTGATTAGTGGTCTTAGTGAAACTGTTTGATAATGCTTGTTGATCATTTAGTTGGCAAATGGATGTTTAGCTTGTTTGATTGATTGACAAAGGGTTTAATGCTATGGAAGTAGGTTGTGTTAGCTTATGTTGTTCATGCCCTAGGATGGTTGTTATTTTGTTCTTAAGCTTCTTGGTTTGATTGTCTATCCTTAGCATCCATTACCTTGCCTAAAATCCATTGTGTCCATTTTGTTTCTGTTTTCATTTGCCATTGTTTTGTGTTCGCTTGCTCTGTTTTTAGTTTGTTGCTCTGTTTTGTTCTTGTTCTTGATTTATTTGTTTCAGTTCTTGTGTTTAGTTTAGGTTGTTAGTGTCTTGATTGAATAACCCTATTGCTCTAGCTTAAGTTAGAATTGAATATAGCTAATGCGTTAGATCTAAGTTCCTTGTGGATTCGATACCTTAAATGCTACATCGACAAGATATGCATTAGAGGTTTATTTGATAGTTTGAAGTGTAGAAACCTCTTGTACATCAACTTTGACAAAGCCAAGATTGAAGTAATGACAAGCTTTGTTCCGCCAACGAATGTGAAAGGAATTCGAAGCTTCTTAGGTCATGTTGGGTTCTATAGGCGATTTATCAAGGACTTTTCGAAAATGGCAAGACCTTTGACGCGGCTGTTGTGTAAAGAGGTCGAATTTAAGTTTGATGTGGAGTGCCATGAGTCCTGTTTTCGTATCAGAGAAGCCTTGGTTAGTGCACCTATCGTTCAACCTCCATATTGGGAACTTCCTTTCGAGATTATGTGTGATGCTTGTGATTACGCAGTTGGAGCAGTCTTAGGACAGAGAAAGAACAAGAAACTTCATGTGATCTACTACGCTAGTCGGACGTTAGATGAGGCTCAAGTGAAGTACGCTATCACCAAGAAAGAATTTCTCGACGTAGTCTTCGCATTTCAGAAATTCAGGTCCTATCTTGTTGGATCTAAGGTAACAGTGCACACTGATCCTGCCGCTCTTTGATACTTGGTAAAAAAGAAGAATGTCAAACCAAGATTGCTGAGATGGATTCTACTCCTCCAACAGATTGATGTTGAGATTGTTGACAAGAAAGGGATCGAGAATGGAGTCACCGATCACTTATCTAGACTTCAGGTTGAATGTAGCTTACCGATTGATGAGTCACTTCCGGAAGAGCATGTGATGTTCTTAACAGCAACATTAAAGGGAAATGAGATAGTCGAAAAGAATTGTGCGATAGAGAAGTGAAATGAGAAAGGGTCGTGGTATGCAGATTTTGTCAATTACTTAGTTTGTGGACGAGAGCCATATGACCTAAAGGGTTATGAAAGGAAGAAATCCCATAAAGAAGTGATGAAATACTATTGGGATGAGCTATACCTCTACAAACAAGGTAAAGACAAGCTTTTCCGCCGGTGTGTTGCTGAAAACGAAGTACAAGACATTCTACTCCATTGTCACGATTATTGGGGATATCTCGCCACTTTCAAGACGGTGACTCGAGTTCTTCAAGCAGGATTTTGGTGGCCGCATATGTTTAAGATGTTAATGAGTTCTTTTCCAAGTGCGATAAATGTCAATGACAAGGTAACATCGGGAGACGGTAAGAAATGCCCCAAAATTTTATCTTTGAGGTGGAAGTGTTTAAGGTGTGGGGAATTGACTTCATGAGACCTTTTCCTTCTTCTCATGAAAACGCTAATATACTTGTCGCTATTGACTTTGTCTCAAAATGGATATAATCCATCGCTAGTCCAACGAATGATGCTAAGGTTGTGATCAAACTCTTCAACACGATAATTATCCGAGATTTGGGGTTCCAAGGATAGTGATTAGTGATGGAGGAAGCCATTTCGTCAACAAGGTTTTCAAGAATCTCCTAAAGAAATATGGTGTGAAACACAAGGTTACTACTCCATATCACCCTCAAACTTCGGGACAAGTGGAGGTTTCAAACCAACAAATCAATGAGATATTAAGGAAGACAGCTCAAAAGACACCTAAGGATTAGTCTAGGAAGCTTGACGATGCATTATGGGCTTACCAGACAGCTTACAAGACTCCCATCGGGACTACGCCTTTCAACATGTTGTATGGTAAGGCTTGTCACCTCCCCGTGGAGCTGGAATATAAGGCGATTTGGGCAACTAAACTTTTGAACTTCGATCTAAAACCAGCATTGGAAAGGCGATTAGTCCAACTTGAGGAACTCGATGAGATTCGCCAAGACGCCTATGAGATCTCTAAGATCTATAAGGAAAAGGCAAAAGCATTCCATGATCGGAAGATTGCAAAAAGAGAGTTCAAAGAAGGGGACAAAGTGCTTCCATTCAACTCAAGGTTGAAACTCTTCCCCAGGAAGTTGCGTTGACGATGCTCGAGACCTTTTGAAGTTAAGGAAATTCACCCTTACGGGGCAGTGGTTTTCACGAACCACACGGGAGAAAAGTTCACAGTTAACGGACAGCGGATCAAGATCTATTTTGCTGATTCCTCCATGGAGAAAGTCGATAAGGTTCAGCTCACCGATCCTCCTCAAGCTTTAGATGGACACGACATCAAGCTAGTGACGTAAAACAAGCGCTCTTGGGAGGCATTCTCATGGTATCCTTTGTATATAATTTCAACTCAATTTTTAGATTTCATTTTTTGGTATTGTAGGGAATTACCTTGGGAAGAAAGAGCATGCAAGTCCAGACAAGAGAAAATGATGGTGATGCATAAGAAGGGCAACCGGCCGGACCAAACCAATCTCCGGCCAAATGTGAGACGAGACCGGCTGGGGTTCGCTACAACATGCCGAGGAGACGCATCGAATCGGTTGATCCAAAAACATACTCGGTTGGTCTTGAAATGCGACCGGTCTGACATCGTTGTTCATTTCTAAAACAATGGATCCGACCAGTTGATTCGCGTAAGTCCTCGGCCGGTCCTGAAATGCGACTGGCCGGGCTTCGTCACTCGATCCAAACACAACTCATCGGTCCGGCTCAATCTATTTTTAGGACCGGTCGGTCCCAAGCAAAACCAAGGTAAGTATTCGATTTCTCTTTCCTTTGACCGATCAAAATCAAATTTTTAAACCGAAAATTATCCCCTTAACCAAAGACATCTTGATTTTTACCCTTTAAGCAAACAAGGTTGTTGGTTTTTCCTAAGACAACACTTTACTCACATCAGTTTTCTCCAAGAACATTTTGCAAAAACTCTCTCTTTCAATAACTATCATAAGTTTTTGCCATTGTTCTTAACTAATATTGTCACTTCTAAAGCACTACTTCTTCTAGCTTCATCTCTCATCATTCGTCAAGGCAAATGTATGCTTCAAATTTCTATTGAAATAGCTTGCTTTAGACTACATTATGCTTAGGTACTTCATTAGAACTAGAAATTTGCAAGCTTTATGGTGAATTTTAAAAAATTTTGGAAGTTAGGTTGAAAATTATGAATAGTGACGAAATTTGAAAAAAAAAAATTTTGAGGAAATTTGTGTTTCTTGCATGATTCAAACTCATTTTGATGTGCTTAAACTACTTCTCAACTTGATAATTTCGATCCACTAGTTTCCTTTTCAAATTTTTGGAATGAAATCAAAATTCTCATTGAACAAATCTTGGTGCTTGGTGGAAATAGGAGGTGAAGTTTGTTAGTTGAATGAATGTTATCTTGCTTCTTGGTGAAAGAATTGTTGCTCCTAATGATAAATTCACTCATCGATTCTTTCCTTTTGACATTATGAACCATAAATAACTTTCCAAATTTCAAGTATACGTACAAATGGAAATAATCAATACAAGGAAAACCAAGAAGGGAATTTTCATCCTCTAATACTCTCGGAAAAGAACCGACAAACGTCCACTCAATGAAGATGAGTCGATACCTACTCACACCTTGATTCAAAACGCGAATGTGGTCCTCAAATGCAAAGGTAAGAAAACCACTCTTACCAAAGAGGAGATGGATGATCTTGCTATTCTTGAAACTATTAAGTTTCAAACCTTCGGTATTTGGACCGCCCTCTCCTTGTCGAATTGGGTTTGAATGCAAGTGTCAATGATGTACTAAAGAACTTGGGAATACTCAATTTTGCTTGCTTGAGGAAACCACTCTATCTCCGACAAGACAAGGAGTTCTTCGCTGCAATTGAGGTTACTTATTCCAATCCTAAGAAACCAATTGCCGCCGAGTGTACTCCAAGTTTCAAGGTGGATAACCTTCAATACCAACTCAATGTGGAGGAGCTTTGCGAGATTTTCGGTTTCAAGAATCAAACTAAGGCGAAGTTCAGTGACTTTTGAAAACGTGGAGGAATTTTGAAACTTGATTGCGGGCGATAAATACCGGAAGAACCTAAAGATGAGCCACATCCGACATCCGGTGCTTCGTTATGTGGTGAAGTTCCTAGCCAACACATTTTGTGCTAGGAAAGATACATGTGCTTCAAGAAAAGTTGAGTTAGCTTTGCTTTTTAGGGGTGTGAGAAGTGTGCTACGTCATCGGGATGGGACACGACCAAGCTACACCATCGAATCCACGGCCAAGCTACACCATCGGATCCGCAGCCAAGCTACACAATCGGATCCGATGTTAACCTAGGATGTGTGTTTGCCAATGAACTCCTCAACATCCGGGCTCGTGTGGGGAAGAACACAAGAACTCCAAACTCTACTTGCTTCATGGACGGTTTAGTGACTCCAATCCTTATAGTCGTGGGGGTCAAACTCAACGATGAA
Organism: Lepidium campestre; assembly: GCA_009757365.2. NCBI lineage: Eukaryota > Viridiplantae > Streptophyta > Magnoliopsida > Brassicales > Brassicaceae > Lepidium > Lepidium campestre. Next base: position 9,381 of record WJSH01000884.1, on the reverse strand, counting down.
GACACGGACAACGTCATTGAGTTCCTTGATAGGAGGTACATGGCCTCGTGCGATTTTCTAGCAAAGAAAGCTCCAAACCCTTGCACATACCTCTACATCATCTCGGATAAGCACCATCGACAACTCATCCACCCATGCCCGGAACGAACTAAGCTCACCACCAAAAACATCCACTTCGATACTCCCGAAGAGCATCTTACCATCGAAGCACCTCCTCTCCTCATTGAGCTTGTACACTTCGTGCTTTGAATTCTTAGTCTTGCAATTAGTCAAATTGATGATACTTGCTAGTTTTGATGCCAATCTCGAATCTATTTGAACTTTATTGAATTTAATTTTCTCACTTATGGATTTCAATGCATAACCTTGGTAACCTTATACATATTTGGACTATCTTTGCCTTAATTTTCCATAATTGTTAGTCCAAATAGCCATTTCCCTTAATAAATAGTTTTCCACCTTGAACCCTTGCCTTTCTTTTATGCCACATTGTGATTTGCTTGAGTGAGGTCTCTTGTTGATAATGCTTTCATGTGCAAAATAGTGCAAGTATAAAAACGATAATTGTTGGCTTCCATTTGTTTGCTAGTTCGGAAATCATTGAACTAGCACTACGTGGATGTTGACTTGTTGTTGTTTGGGGCTCATTGAGATTAGTACTAAGAGGAGAATAGAAGAAAGAGGGTTTAGAGTTATGGGTTGAGAATTAAAAGAATGGGATTTGGAATGAGTAGAAAGGTGAACCAAAATGGTTGTAAAAATGAAGAAAAATCGAGAATAAAGGGAGAAAAAGAGATTAGCACTAAGAACTTGGGAAAAGAAAAAATGATTAGCTCTAAGTATGTATCTTATGATAAGAAAGGATCCTCTAAAAAGCAAAGAAAATGGCTAAGAAAAGAAAAGATTAAGCCTAGAAAAAGAAAAAAAATAAAAGAAAAGAAAAGCCTAGAGGGTTAGCTAAGTAAAGAGATGTAGAGTTTGTTAGAATTGCGGAATCATATTGACAATAAGAGATTTAGGACGAGAGAATTGGAGAAGAGAATGGATTCGT
>WJSH01000844.1:5044-20805 GCA_009757365.2 Lepidium campestre | reverse complement strand
ATGACTTCTGACTATACTGACGAAGTTGCTTCTGTATTTAATGCTCAAGATCCAAAAAGCACCTTCTTGTCAATCACTATGTCCAGCGTGACCAAGCTCACCAATCAATACTAGTTTATGTTTTGTCATCAAGTCCGAGCGTTGCGTGAAGGTCATGAATTACAACACTTTATTGATGACTCCACCAGTATTCCAACACCCACAATTCTTCGTAATGGAGTCTATGTTCCCGATCTGTCTGTGGAGGCATCAAGAATTCAAGATCGCCTTCTCTAGAGTGCCATCATCGTCAAGGTAATTACACTTGTATAGTCTATTACTCTGTAAGCTCACACTAATAAAATCATTCAATTCCATAAACTCTACGTTCTAATCTGGTTACGGTCATATGTTGAGACCATAAACTGGAGACGGTTATGTTCCTTTGATAGTCATTGACAATTGCGACTAGAGATCAGTAGTTGCGTTTGTTCGCTGGTTCAGCGACTAACAAAAGAACAACCGTAGCAATAAAAAATGACATAAAATACGAGTAAAAAAATAAAACTAATTACAACAAAAATAATACAAAATATGCTAATTTATAAACTTAAAATTTTTTTAAACATATCTATTTTTTTTTTGTCAACTAAAACATATCTAATTAAAAAAAAACATAAAACTTTAATACATAATTTAATTTCTATAATATTATAAATTAAAGTTTTTAGAATGTTATCTTTTAACCATCACCTTAACAACATCGAAATTTCCTCAAAATCTAAATTTCATTCCCAATTCTCAACCTATACAAGAAACATCTATATTTTTATCCTAACTATATATACATAAACATAAAATGTAAACATAAACATAAAAAGAAAATAACTTCGAAACGAAAAGAACCAAAAAAAAATGTACCTGCTATCTTGCAGAAGAAAGAGCAAGGCAGAAAAAGAAAAAAAATGAACAAGGTTTTGATTATTTACCCAAATTTTTGATGGCTCAATCCGTGAGGAACCGTCGAATACCAAAAATTAGGGGAAAATTAGAATTATTTACTATATGATGGACAGTAAAACAAAACGGGTGCTGACATTTCTCGATTATGGATCCTCACAGTTTCTTTCCGTAGAGAATTCTAGACTATTTCTCTGACGGCCTTCAATTTCTGGTCATAATAGTCCGACCGATGCCCATGACTGTCGACGTGGTAAATAATTTTAATTTTCCCCGTAAATTCTGGTATTCGGCAGCTTCATTACGGATTGAGCCATCATAAATTTGGGTAAATAATCGAAATAATAAAATGCATTCTATTTCTTTATATTTCAAAATTTTTCATTAAAAATCCTAAAATTTCATAAAAATTCAAAAAAAATCCTAAAAATCAAACTAATTTATATAAGTTCTAAAAATTTGACTACAATTCATAAAAATTATTAATAATAACAATAATTTCATCAAAAGTCATATAAATTCTAACTATTTATATAAAATTCGTAATTATTACCAAAACAATTATGCTAAATTCATAAACGTATATAATAATTCCAAATCTACCTAAAAACAATTATATTAACCTAATCTAATATATTAGTCCACACCTATTCTAACATTTAAATTAGAAAAAAAAAATGGAAAATTGTATACCGTATTGTGTCTTCCTTTGGGTATGGATCCAAGGTTGGTAGATCTGTAGCTCGAGATGGATCAAGAAGTAAATCTTCTAGACTGATTTGTTGTGGTTCATTTTGTTGATGTGAAGAAAAAACTTCATCCATGGTTGGGTGTGATTCATGAGGATCAGGGGAATGGAAAGTTGTTTGAGCATTGACAAAGCCGCTGCCTTGATGGTACACCTGAAGCCGCGCTGCCTTAGCCGGATTTGAGGAAGAATCCGGCGAGTTTGAAGGTTCTCCACTCATGTCTTGAGAGTCTCTTCGTTGTTGAAATCCGCCTCTCCCATACTTAGATCGACCGGAAGACATGATTAGGTGATAGATTTGGCGAAAATCGGAAGAAAAACGATTGAAATCGAAAGAAATTGATGAAAATGGTTTATTTGCGGCGGAGAAATGCGAAGTGAGGAAGAAGAGAAGGTTTTTCGATCGTGATATGTGACTGCCACAAACAGTCGTTGTTTAAGTGGCAGTCGCAGATCTGTCACACTTAAAAAAAAGCAGGATTTTTAATATTGGCGAAATAATTGGTGGGAAAACAAATTAATTGGCCAAAAAAATTGCCTTAGCCGAAGCAACTCGGCGACTCAAACCAAGGACCACGCGATAAAGGTATTGGCTTTGCGTAGTGTGGTAGCCACTAGGCTAACACGATCATTCGGTAATGGGTTACGAAAACTAATATATGTACATAGATAAACTAGGCTCGAGATTTTTGCCCCGAACATTACGGAAAAATAAAATATCTGATGCAATAATATATTTTATGTAGTTATGGGGATTTGAAATGAGAAATCATAAATCTTAAAAAAAAAATTCAAATGTTTAAAAGAATAGATTTCATGTAGTTATAGTATAGAAACATCATTTAACAATTTAAATTTATGAATCGTAATTTTAAAATAGGTTAAATATGTGAAAAAACAAAATTTTTAAATATGCGCAGATCAGTAGCAATATATGTGACTGATCTGCGACTAAAATAAATTTTTTGAACTCACTCGTAGATATTGCTACAGATCTGCGACTAATTTTATTAAAATTATAGAAAATTGATAATTTTTATAAGTATATACATATGTAAAGTCTAAAATATGAAAACTATGACTACTATGAATATAATATCTATTAGAATAGTTTATAATGTAATGTTATAAAAGTTTCATGTATTGAAATAAAATTACATACATGATATATATGTTAACAATACATTTAGATATTTCAATCTAAATTTGCTATATTGTGAAATTAGTTAAAAGTAGTTATAAATATCAGTATTATGGAATATAAACATCAATAAACAAAGTAAAGTTATAATTTCTAACTTTTCAATTCACTAAAATTGTGAAATTCTATTATTTTATAAAGCGTAGTAGCAGATCAGTCACAAAACTTGCTACTGAACTACGACTGAATAGAAAAATCTAAATTCAGTCGCAGATTTTGCTACTGATCTGTGACTGATCTAACAGTGGCAAATTTATAGATAGTTTTAAAAAAATTTCGCAGCCGCGGGGACTCAAACAGTTAATATGGAGGACAAGATATATTATTGGCATTGCGTGATGGCCACTAGGCCACAATGTTCTTTCGAGATTTTTATCCAAACACTAATATATAACTTAAGATTAAATGATTCGGGTTATCATTCCAGGAAAAATGAACGCATAGCTTTATCTCTCGAGTACAATAATGTTTCAATGCTTTATTAGATAATTACGTGGAAATACAACAATTAAAATATCATTTGTCGTCTTCATCGTTTTCGTCGTCAGTTGAGGAGGACATATTACTGTGAAATTCGTCTTTTGCTTCAGCATCTCTGACATCGTCATCAATGTCTTCACCATCGTACGTTGGAATTGCCAAATTATCGATCGGGATATTGTCCACCACTGTCATTAGCACATCATCGTCATTATCTTGTTGCAACAAAGGCGGTTCTTTATTTCTGTAGTTTCCTAAAACATTCAACCACAAATGTCTACGTTGGATTGTATATGGGTATGGAATATAGCAAACTTGATCCGCTTGTGAGGCTGCATGAAATATATAAATAATTAATGAAACTAGCTAGAATAATGTTATATAAATAATTTTAATTAAGTTAATTATTATTATGCATATATACCTAGGATAAATGGTTTGTTATTAGGATATTTTCCTCTCGCTAGAAATATACACCACCCCCTGTGTTCCTTCTATTTCATTTCCCAATCGTTGGATCATACCACTCATATTTAAAAAGCGTTATTTTCAAATTAACCAATCCGGAGTACTCAAACTGAATGATATCTATTAAGTTTTCATTAAAATCAGCTTCATCAGATGCATCCAATAATTGGCCCCTTTCACAGATACGCCATAATTACACGTTTTTTTTTGTACCCGTGTTTTTTGTATGGAACAAATATCCTAGAGTGAAGTACATTAGCCAAAATGTCACCTTCTTGTCAGGCCTGTAACTATTTCTCAAACCCATGTTGGCCAAGTTATTTCAGAATTTGGTAAGCTTAGCTGTAAAATTGATAAATAAATATATAATTAATAACTATCACATCCATAAGAATCGATGATTTATGCATACATATTTTTACGTACGTAATTTTTAACCCATATCAAAAATTCTTGATCTTTTTTCCATATTTCCTCATATGATAATTCTGATTCACAATGGCGAATAAAGTCTTCACACAAACTGCATATATAGATTTAAACCAGATTATATCACATATTAAAATACACATAGAGATATCTACATAATAATTATTAAATTAGATATTTATTACATCTCACGTGGACGAAAATAGTCACAATTTCGCAATATATAAGAATGTGCAGAAGCACAATCTGTATCAGATATCCACATTTGTTTACTTTTGCCACTTGGACGACCTACATGAGTAAATATATCGGGTATTCCTTGAACAAGATATACAGGGACTTCACCTTCCTCATATCTTGATGACCTTGAGAAAGTTTATGTTACACTATTTTATATATTGTAAAATTAAATACGTAATTCAAATAGTAAATTTAAGTATGTACCTTGTTTTAGTGCGTACATGCACATACAAATAATACTCTGAGAAGTAAGATATCTCATCGTTCAAGTATGCTTGTACAATCGATCCAGCCGCATATCGTTTATTCTTTGCCCTACTCTTTAACTTCTTAAAAATCTTTCAAATGGATACATCCATCGATACTGAACAGGTCCACCGAGTTCAACTTCATAAGGTAGATGCATAGGTAGATGTTCCATCACATCGAATACAGCAGGTAAAAATATCTTCTCCAAAGTATAAGAACTATGTTATCCTTCAGAATTTGAACACGAGTTTCCTGCAAAGTTTGACTGCACAAATCATGGAAAAATCCTCCCAGTGCTATGAGACATATACATGATCATGTTAGTTCATTTAATATAAATTATAGTTAAAAATATATATATGGTATTTGAATCATTAAGTACCTGATAGAGCAATATGTATATTTTGTGGTAAGAGTTCAACAAAGATGAATGGAAATAATCATTCCATAAAGACATAATAGTCATGACTCTGCATGCCAGAAAATTTTCCTCTATCTATATCTACACAACTCACTAAATTTGCCGCGTACCCATCTGGAAATTTAATATCAAGTTTAACACACGATAATAAACGTCCTTTAGATATCTCACTTAGTCTGAATATAGGAACATGAGCTCTTCCACAGCTATCAAGATGTAACTCTTTCTGTGAACAAAATTTTGCAATATCCAATCTTACCTTAATTGTGTCTTTCGATTTTTCTCTAACGTACATTATGGTATTCAAGAAGTTATCGAGAACATTTTTCTCAATGTGCTTCATATCAAGACAATGTCGTAGACTAAGATTTCCCAAAATATACTTTCTTTGTGCCAATTATGCCATTTCCCATAACCATCTTTCTTTGGATCATGTCCGTTTCCATCACAAACAGATCTTTTTGGTGGATTGATTTCCCTTATTCGCTGATGGTGCACTGCATCCCCGTTCAATGTTAACAGTGGCTCCTGATATAAAGCATCTTTTCTCTCAAAAAATTTCTTTTATTTCTTCTTGAATGATGATCTTGAGGAAGAAACCTTCTGTGACAATCAAACCAACACGTCTTCCTTCCATTTGGCAATTGAAATGCTTTTGTATCATCCATGCATATTGGACAAGCTAATCGCCCATGGGTCGTCCACCCTGATAACATTACGTATGCGGAAAAATCACTTATCGTCCACATCAAAACTACTTTTACATTGAAATTTTGATTTCTGAATTTATCATACGCCTCAACTCCAGTACTCCATAGCTCTTTTAACTCATCAATCAAAGGTCGAAGGAATATATCAAGACTTGCTCGTGGATGATTTGGGCCAGAATTCAAAATCGTAAGCCACAAGTACTCTTCTTTCATACACGTTCCTGGAGGTAAATTATATGAAGTCGTGATCACAAGCCACAACGAGTGATTATAAGACATTCCAAAAAGATTGAACCCATATGTGCATAATGCAAGATATACATTTCGAGGTTCATTGGTAAATCTTGGGTGCAACTGGTGAAAATTCTTCCACTCCGCTGCATCAGATGGATGAGATATCTCTCCTTCATTTGATTCATGTGTTGCATGCCATGTCATCGCTTTAGCATTCTTCTTGCTCTGATACAACCTTTTTATTCTATCAGCGATAGGTAAATACCACATACGACTGAATGATATTTTGGTTCTTCCGTCGCTCTTCTTATATCTTGCTGCTCCACAAAATTTACACTTATCCCATTTTTCATACATACATCAATTGTATAGTACGGGAGCCCTAACTTTCGCATCAATTTCTCAGTTTCATAATACGATTAAGTGGACTGATTATTCTCGGGTAGATACTCTGTAAAGAGTTCTGCCCAAGAGTCCATGCACCGTTCAAGAAGATTAAAATATGTTTTAAGATTCATGAATCTAGATGCTAATGATAATTTTGAATGCCTTACTTGACACCCATCATATAGCGGATTCTTAGCAGCTTCTAACATATCATAAACTTTTTGTGCCTCACTATTAGGTGCTTCAGTATTTTGATAATGCTCATCACCAACTTCATCGTAGTTCTGATCATAACCCGTGTAATTAAGCTCACCAGGAAATGCATCATTTACCATCACTACATATATCTCTTCTACATGATGAACTTCTTCTTGATTATTATCTATTCTTTTGTGACTAGTGTTATGATGACTACTACTACTGCCTAGATTCACATTCATGTATTCACCATGCATATATCAAACATAGTAGTAAGGCAAAAAACCTCTCCTAAATAAATGGTTTGCTATTTTATTCGCCGGAAGTATTCTATTATTTTTGCACGAAATACAAGGACAGCAAAACATACCCCTATTTTGGAGTGCTAACGGCTGATTATCCGCAAAACTTATGAACTGGTTCATTCCAGCAACAAACTCTGCAGAAATATTTCTAGTGTCTTCATCGATTCTTCTATACATCCACTCCCGGATATTTGTGTAATTATAATTTCCACCCATTTTTTCTCTCAATTTTTTTTGATGTTTTTTGGTGTGTTTTGAATGAGAAAACGATGGGTGTATTTATAGGGGAACTTTGTCACTGATTTGCGATTGATAATCAGTTGCAAAGGGCGACTAAATATATCAGTCCCAAATTCCAAGTACAATTGGTTACAAATGTCAAAAATGTGTTATACCTAACGATAGTCTCAAATCAGTCGCAATATTTGCGACTAATGTGCGACTGAAGCTGTGGTTGCAAATTCAGTCTCAAATCAGTCGTAAAGTTTGCGACTCATGTGCGGCTGAAGACATGATTGCAAATTTAGTCTCAAATCAGTCGCAATATTTGCGACTGTTTTTATTGGTCTTAGATCAGTTGCAAATTTGCGACTGATTTGAGACTTTAGTAGTCAGACGCAAATCTGCGATTGATTTCATTATGGCACATTTCAGTCGTAAATCAGTCTCAATATCTACTGCTGAATATTCAGTCCCACTTTTCAGTCGTAAAATGACTGTTTTCTTGTAGTGCTAAGCTTATGAACTTGTTTACTCTTTCGTATAAAATAATGATTATGATGTTAAACGTATTATGAATAGGACGATGGACTCCACCGACGAGCACATTGGGATCTTGCTATGGAAGATGAAATCTCAAGTTTGAAGCACAAGTCAGTGGACCTTGAGACAAAGCTTGTTCAGCTCCAAGGAACCGTCCGAAGTATGAAGCAAGAGATTGCAAAGATGACTGTTGTGATTGCAAAGTTGGATGTTGGTCACTGATGTGTTGGTATGTTTTTCTATGTATGTTATCACTCGTTCTCGGTCATATGCCTTTGAACTAGCTACATGGTTTACCTCTTTACTTCTGTACTTATGTTGAGCTCGCTTATGTTTAACTATGTTACTGAATTTGGATTTATATCCTTTGATTACGTATTTTATCTTTACTTAATGGTACCATTTCTGTCTTAATTGAGTACTCGAATTCAATCTCAATTGATATAATAACTTCGTTGTTAGCTCTGTTGTAATAGGATGAGGTTGCTCTGTTGGGTTTTCAGCTTATGTTGGAATATGATCATTTTGCTCAGGTTGAGAGATACCATCGATACCAACAATATCCTTTGACTTATGTAGCTTCTTCACTAAAGCTTCCAACAAGACGACTTTTTCCTGTAACCCATCGGCCTTTTCCTGTAACCCATCGGCCTTTTCCTGCAACCCATCAGCCTTTTCCTCCATTATATTCATCATTTCTTCCATCACTTCATTCTGCTTCTACATACTTTCCAACAATTTCAAGATCGACGGGTCTCTGGCACTTGGTTGGTTATTATCTGGTTCTTGGTTCTCCCCCATTTTTTTGTTCCGAGCAGCCACATCTTCACTAAACATATCATCAAACTTGACGATTAAGCCTGAATGTAGACGCTTCATCCAACTCTCGACAATGACATCATGGATTTCATCTTCCTTATCTACTTCGGTTATTTTAGACATAAGACTTCGTTTTCCTGTCAAGATTACTAGTAGGATACTTTCAATGTCATGTAAACATAAAGAATGAATAATGACTAAAACACAATGGATTTTTTAACATCTCCAGTTCAAGCATATCTTCCACATGCCACGGGATCCAAGTAGATCCGGAATCTCTGGTTCTGGGTGGGTAAAACCCGAGATTTGGGTGTAAATAATGAGTTTCATTAAGGGTAACATATTAAAACAACCATATTCTGATTTATTTTTAATTCAAAACAAAACTCTATTTTACAGAGGGTGATTTCAGAAAACGCTCTCCTCGTTTTAGGCATCTGAAGAAATATCGTATCAGCGAAATATTGAAGAAATATCGTAATCAAAACACACATTAGCATAATTTGGATATAGTTATAAAGAAATTAAAAGCGAAGCATCGGTGATACACGTCTATCACTGTCTTGTGACCTGTCATACAGGAAAGAATCTCCTCTCCCCAGCCTCTCAAATACCCTTCGAACAGTTGTTGATCCAGATTCCCAATTTCACTTATCTGTTCACAAATCCGGTTTCCAATTTCGACGGCATCTTCTATGTTTCCAACTTTGGCTAAGAAACTGTGGAATACCTTAAATTCGTCTACTTTGTTCCCGCGCAGACAAAGGAATGTTGCAGATGCGAATCGTGCGTCAAGAACAATCCCACATGCTGTAACTCCTAGTAAGTCCATTCCAAATTGTGAAGGCCCGGTCTCAGACAAAAGCCGAAGCCCCACAAAATACATGGTTGTTGGGTTTCTTGCTTCAATGCATCAACAAAGGAAGCTATAAAAACGCGAATCTTTAAGATTCATACTTGGAACAAAAACAAACTCATCAATGTCGGCGACGGCCAAGACATCGTTTGATAGTGCAATCGCACAGAGACTAGGGTCGGAAGGAATGAATGGTGCTAGTTGACAAAAATGAGACTCGCCAACCCGACGAATTATATCGATGACTAGATGTAATAGAATAAAAGGCCATATCTTTTAGTATTGGTGGAGATTGAAAGATATGAGTAAAAATAGACCAAATATGACGTGTATTGCGTATATACTCCAAAATTTAGGGTTACGATGCAACTTTAAATAATTCCATACGCCAACCTACATATTTTCCATCAGCATTACATAGTTACATAGTTTTATCATATGACCCCACATGGAGTTTCAATGATGATTTATATTCCCGAGAAGTAAGTACATACAAAGTTATGTTTACTTCCTACAGAATATCAACTTCCTACAGAATGACAACTGCATGATTTTACATATTTGTGACGCACGGAATTTTCATTTCCCTATGTTACAGATTTTACAGTGATCGTACTGAGTTATCGTTTTTTTCTTTAGAACCTTCATTACCTAAATTTCTTGATCGTTGGATCTAGGTTTCAAAAATATGGAGCATCGTAATCAACGTAGAATCCTATAGTCAGCAGGTAAGCATATCATATCACTATCCGCCTCCGCTATATAATGGATAATGAGCGTAATTGTGGAACTCCAATACTGCCCGTTTTCTCCGTCGCCAGAAGCGGTTGCATATCAGGCAAATTCTGCTCTCACAATATGGCCAGTAAGTACCAAATTCTGCTTGTATGTGGAACATGGGTTGTACCCAATAGGAGATGGTCATTTGAGGTTGATAATCTAAGGGGATCTCGCATGTTATGCATAATTTAAACATCAAGGTACGACAACATAATAAGAATGGTCTACGGAGATTACGAGCTAGATAAGAGAGATTATGATGTCGCATTGAGTTACATGGTGCCCAAAAATTCAATTGAAGGCAACCCGGTGGATATGCCACCAGTGTATGTCGGTAGTTCACGATAACTACTAACGTTTTTAGGATATTCGAATTCCTTCACACTATGCCTTTGTGTCGAATTGAAGAGCATACATGATGATTTCCAATCCGCAGGTTGGATAGAACTACCCGATGATTTGAGGGACCTAGACGCTTTGCATGACGATAAAGAATTCAATCAAGATTCGACTACTGTGACGACTCGGATGGAACGGATTCTTATAACAAGAATTACGCAAAGCTGGATCAAGGAACACAATGAAACAAGAAAATCGTTACAACAAAGAATATAGAAAACCATGTCCTTTGAAGAGAAGGGGGCCTCAAATTTACGAAAGGGAATGGCCTTATACATCAGCAGTTGACAACATAGAAATGTATGCTATTCATTTAGTAGTTGGACAATGCTACGAATCAAAAGGGGTTCCTTCTACTCAAATCTGAGCTTATGTTGTTCTTTTCCACTAAATACATATGTTGATAGTTATTGTTACATGCCCTATATGTCCTTTATTAGCTGGCTTATTGGAAGGCTCATAGGACTTTGAAATTTGCTAGAGAACTTGCAAGAGAGACATATGAGGATGGATATGAGAAATTACTGGCATACTTATACATGATTAAGAGGGCAAACTCTAGGTCATTTTCATGTTTAGAATTAGATGATTCTGAACGATTTAAATATCTTTTCTTAGCGTTCAGTGCTAGCATCAACGTTTTCCCTTTCATGCGTAAAGTAATAGTTGTGGATGGTACTTTTTTGCAAGGCAAGTGATAACAAGAGGTTTTTACACTTTAAACTATCAAATAAACCTCTCATGCATATCTTGTCGATGTAGCATTTGAGGTATCGAATCCACAAGGAACTTAGATCTAACACATTAGCTATATTCGATTCTAACTTAAGCTAATAGCAATAGAATTATTGGATCAAGACACTAACAACCTAAACTTAACACAATAACTGAAAACAAATAAATCGAGAACAAGAACAAAACAAAGCAACAAACTAAAAACAGAGCAAACAAACACAAAACAGAGCAAGACAAAACAACGGCAAATGAAAACATAACAAAATGAAAACAATGAATTTTAGGCAAGGAAATTGATCCTAAGGAGTGACAATCAAACCAAGAAGCTTAAGAACACAATAACAACCATCCTAGGGCATGGACAACATAAGCTAGCACAACCCACTTTCATGGCATTGAACCCTTTGTCAATCAATCAATCAAGCTACACTTCCATTTGCCAACTAAATGATCAACAAGTATTATCAAACAGATTCACTAAGACCACTAATCACCCTAACTTCATTTTCCAATGGTTAGGGAAGAAAAGCTCACAAAAGAGTCATCCGGGAATTTAAACAAACACCTTCCGGGCAGAAAAACTTCTAGCATCTAGATTTTAAATGGCTAAAATGAAACTAGCATTAAGAATACCCTAAGTGAAGGAATCTAAGGATCTAACAACCTAAGCATCAAGATCTCATTACCAAACCCTAAGATCTACCAAACTATCAATCCATTGAATCACTACTCAAACATCAAAGACACAAAGTAAAACAAGGAAATAAGCATAAACATAATGAAAGAGAAGAAAGAAAGGATAAACAATCTTCAATTGATGGGAGATGATGATCCTAAGATCACCATCCCCAAAGGGCCTCCAACTATTCTCCCTCTCAAAACTCTCTCAAGTGGCTGCTCAAAATAAAAGTGATAAAAGATTATCTGAATAATGTGTCTTTCCCTTAAACATTAGGGTTTTAATGTGTAAAACGGATCCGGGTTGACCCAAGAAAAATTGGATCAAACCCAACACTTTTACAGGGGGTTGTCCGCGGCGTTGAGCTCCTAGGGTCAACCTTGAGTGCTTTCGTGAAGCTTTGATGTGGTGGCTGCGGCGATGTGTTGGTATGGTCGACCTTGAGGTCGACGGCCTGGTCGGGTCGAAGAAAATGAGATCATGCAAGAAAATCGTACCCGCGGGCGAGAAATGATGGTCTGTGGTTGAGAGAGTTCTTGCATGTGGTAGAAGAAAAATGTACCCGCGGTCAATAGAAAATGTACCTGCGATCGATGGGATTTGTGTCCGTGGGTGGTACGCATGGGCGGTACGCCGGGTGTTGTCCACAGACGATAAATTTGTGTCTGCGAGTCGAGAGCTGGCTGTCCGTGGGTGGTACCCGTGGGCGATAAATGTTGTCGTGGGCGATGGATGCGTACATCCGTAGGTGGCCGCGGTCTGGCGTTTGCGGTCGACCTTGAGGTCGATGGCCGCGACCTAAAATTTGTTTCTTCATCTTTTTTCTTCCTTTCTTTGATCTGATTCCATCCCTTGATTGTGTGTTTCATTCTCAAACTTCCAAAGCATCCAAAGTGGCTCCAAAATCACCTGAAAAGACTCAAAAGACCGAAATAATGGGACTCAATCTATCTAGGATTCTAAAGTGCAAAACAAATCAAAAACTACAATAAAGTATGAATGCATGAGTGTTAAGTGATGAAAATGAACCAAAACATGCATGAAAAACCGGTAAAAACAAAGGTATATCAGCAAGTATAAGGGGACTCTGCTTACAGCTACAGCTCAAGACGGTAATTTCCAGATTTTTCATGTTGCTTTTGATATGAGTCATGGGAATGGTTCTTCAAACAACTGAATTTCATTATTCTGGACGATGACAATCTTGCTATTATTTCGGATAGATATAAGTCAATTGGGAAAGCCATCAATCGTGTGTACCCCAGAGCTAGCCGGGGAATTTGTACTTACCATTTGTACAAGAATATACTGGTCTGCTTCAAAGGAAGAGAGGCTTTTGGCCTAGTGAAGAAAGCAGCAAATGCTTTCAGGCTTGTTGATTTCCAAATTGCATTTGATCGGATACAATTGTTAAATCCAGCACTTCATAGATACCTAGAGAGTGCATATGTTCATATGTGGGCTCGTGCTCATTTCCCGGGTGATCGGTATATTATCACAACAAGCAATATTGCTGAGTCACTGAATAAAGTTCTTTCACATGCTAGAAGATTTCCTATTAGTTCACTTCTAGAAGTAATATGATGCATGATGACACGATGGTTTTATGAATGGAGGAATTCAGCTATAGCCATGAAAACATCCCTCACTCGTGCCGTAGAGAAATTCTTTGCGGTGAGTTACCTAACATGCAAGAACTCTACGTAATACTTGGAATTTTACGTACTCTGTTATACCTAATGTTATACATACTGTCTACTTACCACTTTGTTTGGCAGACCAGAGTGGAGTAAGCTAAACTTATGTTTGTTGAAGACATTGATAGCAACCAACTTCAGGTTAGTAACGGATCTTCTACACATGTTGTTAATTTGAGAGACAAGAAATGTTCTTGTCAAATATTTGATTTGGAGAAGATACCATGTGTCCACGTAATAGCAGCGACTGATTCAAGGAAAATATCAACCATAACACTGTGTAGTCCATACTTTCAACGTATATACTTGTACAAGGTATATTCAACCGCAATCATGCCAAGAGATTTTACTATGCCAATACCACATCATATAAGTGGGAAAGTTTGTTATTCCCCTATAGTGCGACAGCAACCCGGCATACCAAATAATTCAAGATTTAGGTCAACTTTGGAAGTTGCTATGAAGCTTAAAATACCACAGAAATATCACAAATGTGACCAGTGTAGTGAGACTGACCATAACCGAAACATTTGCAGAGTTTCGCTTACTTGAGATTATGTGTTGTCCTTCTTAACGGTCAATACCAGCATGGTTTATTTTTGTATGTTGCTTCAATTGTGTATCATTACAATTACACTGTCTGAGAACTCTCTATATTTAATTGTATTCGAATATTTATGTCCTTTTAATAAATTCTGTAACTATCACAAATGTGTTTCGTAGTCTTCTTACATTTAAATAAGTGGGATTGGCCAATCTCTTGGCCCACGTGCATATATTGTGTGGCCCATTAAATAAACAACTTTTAAAATACTTATTTCTCTATATTAACGCGCAAATGCAGCAGTTCAAGTAGACAAGACCAAGAAGTTATGTTTCTTGGAGAATGTGTCGCGACATTTAGTTTACAAAATTATGTAATAAATATGTAGCCTCTCGCTTAATGTCCTTTTCAATCCATGTAACTTTGTAGCTTCTACGACACGTGTTAATCATCGTCCAGTCTGCAAAGTTCTAGGTTAAAAGAGTAATTGCATGCTCTCCCCCTATAAATGCCAATGATAGTGGAGCGACGAAAGTTAGCCGCTTTCATTTTTAATCTCTCCAATGAAACTTCTTCCTACGCACAACCAAAAACCGCTTCTCAATCTCACCCAAAGGTAAGTTACTTCACTCAATTTGTCAATCTAGTTCTTCCTTATTACAGTTCTTCGAATCCTTGTTCTATTTGTTCGGTCTTCCTAATATAGTTTTTCGAATCCTTGTTCTATTTGTTCGTTCTTCCTTACTCTATTGGTTAAAAGCATCATCTTCCTTTACATTTCATTTTGTCTCCCGTTAAGATCTTCTTTACATTGTAGATATTCCTTAATATAGTACTTGTTATTCTACTGTTATTCTAGTTATCCATAGATCTGTCTATTCTAAGACTTGAAAAGTGTACCACAAGCGATTCATCTTAACGTATATCTTAATACTTCACCCTCTTGTTGACATCGTTAGTCCCTTGCTAATTTTTGTTTACCTCCCTTGGTTGTTGTGCAAATCGATTTGTTACTCGGCTTCGTCTTCTGTGTATTGTTCATTTGTTGCTTTTAAAATCCTCTGAAAATTCTTTGAATGTCTTCATTGTTAAAATTAGTAACTTCCCACTAAACCCTTTCGCGATGTTCGGATCTCAACCACGCTTCCTTTTCCTCTTGCATGTTCTTCTTCTTGAACCACTAACATACGTTTCTTCCGAAAGTTATCGTTCTGACGTAAATGGTCTTGTTTTTACATCACAGATATGGACAGGGGAAATCAAAACGCACAGGTCTCCGATGAGGAGTTGCCTTCTGATTGGAGCGACTCACGAGGTTCGGATGACAGTCCTAAGAACCACGAAACCCGCAAGAATAACATCTTCCTAGTTGGTTTCCTCAAAAAGCTGCAATCGTGCTCAATGGAGGTTGCGCATTGCCAAGCTTTGGTTCTGTCCAGCATGCGTGGACAAAACAGGAGCCACTGATCGTTACAATCTCC
>WJSH01000837.1:7002-17327 GCA_009757365.2 Lepidium campestre | reverse complement strand
GACCTCGTCCTCGACCGCATCAGCGGCCGCGTCTGGTAAGACCTATGATCCGTCCGCCGACTCAGAACTACCACCAAGTCAAGAAGACGTACCTACGGATGAGTCTGGTCAATCCTCTGGCGATGTTGACTCTCCACCGCCGATACGTTGGAGCACTCGGAACCGCAAGGCCCCAGAGTTTTACAACTCCCAAGCCTTGGCTCACCCGGCTCAAACGGTATTTTCGATTGACCTTTTGCCCTCTGACTTTCATGTTTTTCTTGGCAAGATTTAAATGGATCATGTACCTCAAAGTTATGTTAAGGCTAAGCAAATCGAAGAATGGATGGACGCGGTTGAGGATGAGGCTAAGGCTATGAAACAGAACCATACTTGGGACGAGGCAGATCTACCCGAAGGAAAAAAGACGGTCACATCCAAATGGGTCTTTACCATTAAATACAAGAGCAATAAGGACATTGAACGCTATAAGGCTTGCCTTGTTGCTCGCGACTTCACCCAAACATACGACCTCGACTACACTGATACCTTTTCCCTGGTCGCTAAGCTTCAGACGGTAAGGGTTGTTCTTTCCTTAGCTACTAATCTCTCATGGGACTTGTGGCAGATGGATGTCAAGAATGCCTTCCTTCAAGGCGAGCTTGAAGAAGAAGTGTACATGACACCTCCGCCCGGCCTAGAGTCCAAGTTCACTCCCGGAAAAGTCTTAAGGTTTCGCAAGGCGATCTATGGCCTTAAGCAATCCCCAAGGGCGTGGTACCATAAGGTCAGCTTCACCCTTCACGACCGTGGCTTCACAAAGTCGGAGGCCGACCATACGCTCTTCACCCTCAAGGGGCCGCAAGGTATTGTGGTCGTGCTTATATATGTCGATGATCTTATCATCTCCGGTGATGATAAGGAAGGCATAGCCGCCACCAAATCCTATCTTAACTCTGTGTTTGATATTAAAGATCTTGGTGCTCTAACGTACTTCCTCGGGATTAAAATTTGTCGATCTTCGGATGGCCTCTTTCTTTCCCAATAAAAGTACACCCTTGATTTACTTGCTGAGACAGGTATGATGGGATCTAAACCCGCAAAGACACCGCTTGAGGATGGCTACAAGGTCAACCGAAAGAGGAAGAAAAATGATGAACCGTTTGAAGATGCCCAACGATATCGGTGATTAGTAGGTAAGCTCATCTACCTTACTATTACTCGGCCTGACCTTTTCTTTATCGTGAATCAGGTCAGCCAACACATGCAAGCTCCCACAAAACATCATTGGACTATGGTTGAAAAGATCCTCAAATACTTAAAAGGAACATGCGGTCAAGGTGTGTGGATAGGCAAGAATGAAAACTCAGACATTATCGGGTATTGCGATGCAGACTGGGCTGGCGATCGGAATGATAGAAGATCGACTACCGATTACTGCATATTTGTTGGAGGCAACTTAGTAACTTGGAAGACCAAGAAACAAAAGATCGTAGCATGTTCTACCGCGGAAGCCGAATATAGGACCATGAGGAAACTTACAGACGAATTGGTTTGGCTCAAGGCACTTCTTAAAGATCTAGGCCGCGAGACAAAGGACCCAATCACAATGCATTGCGACAACCAAGTCGCAATCCACATAGCATCGAACTCGGTCTTCCATGAGAGGATGAAGCACATAGAGGTTGACTGCCATAAAGTCCGGGAACATATGGAGCAAGGCGTCGTTCTTCCATGTTATACACCAAGTACGAATCAACTTGCGGACATCTTCACCAAGGTCGTGAGCTCCAAAGTTTGCAATCACATCTATGGCAAGCTCGTGGACCCAAACCAACCTTGATCAAAGGTCCCCTCCTCATAGACGGTCATACTCTTTTTCCCTTCCGAGTCTTTTCTCCCATGTGGTTTTGGCTTGGTAAGGTTTTTATTGAGGTGATCGTTTATGAGCTTCCAAGCTAAGTCTTCGTTCCTTGCGGCTTAGCTTGAGGGGGAGTATTGTCAAGGCCTTATCAATCACATATTTGTCTAAGGTCGTGTATCTAACTCATAGAATTTAGGAAATAAAAGAGAGAAAGAAAGGCCCAAGAAGTAGCCCACAAGCATCCGCGTCCGTACAAGCGTAACCGCGGCCGTACAAGAGCCGTTGTGGATCTTATCCACAACGATTACTCATCTTTACTTTATGCTTTTATGGCTCTTCTTGTATGTTTGTTTCTCTATAAATAGCTTGTAACTCTCTTATTTGAAAGCTAATGAGAAACTCCACAACTTTCGACTATGTCTCTCTCTCATTCTTCTCGTTTTCACTCTAAACCGCACTAAAACTCTCACTCTCTTCTTCCTATGTTGAACACACTGAAGACAAAATGACAATATTATATATCATTTACTTACTATTTGAGGGTTAGTTTCTTTATTTTAATCTCAAACATGGTTAGATTTGCTAATTCCTCTATTAAAATAATCATTTAATATGTTTAAAAATATAATTTTAGAGATGTTTTATATTATTTTATTAATATTTTATTATGTTAAACCAATAATCTTTTTATTTTTCTACCAAAAAAATAAGTATTTTTATTTTATAAATTTAGAAAAAATAGTATGAGAATCTAATTGTTTAACAATTTGCAAAATAGAACCTATCTAAACGACGTCGTTCAACCTAAATCTACAACGAGAGGTTTGTTCCTTTTCCGAATCAAATAAAAGAAGCCATTTTTCTCTTGTTCTTCTGGTCCCTTCGCTGATCTCGCCGGCTTGAAAAATGCAACACACAGCAAGATCATAAACATGGACTTATCTTTCGACTTAGAATACATTACTGAGCACAATTAAAACACAAATACATCAACCAAAACAAGTTCTAATTACAGCATATTTACCTATCTTCTCTTCCTTTTTCTTCTTCCTCAAGTTTGCTATATCACGCCGCTTATCTGCACTCTGACCTTTCATGTTCATCATCTGAACAAAAACATCATTAATGAGATATGTTCATGCAAAAAGATTAAGCCTTGCAGAAAGATTATACGAAAAGACCACACATTTTCCCAAATGGTTCTAGAACCAATGGGTCATCAAGGTAAGCTGAAAGGTGGTTTAAAATTGATTCTGGGAATGAAAGAAAGTAAAAAATGACTAAGTACCTCGTTACCACCAGCACGAAGAGCTTGAAGAGGTTCAATGCAGTTCTGGCCAACGACAACAAGCTTTCTTCTCTTTTTATCTCCACCAATTTGC
The DNA here is from genome assembly GCA_009757365.2 of Lepidium campestre. Taxonomy (NCBI): domain Eukaryota; kingdom Viridiplantae; phylum Streptophyta; class Magnoliopsida; order Brassicales; family Brassicaceae; genus Lepidium; species Lepidium campestre. Next base: position 14,102 of record WJSH01000837.1, on the reverse strand, counting down.
ATTTGTGGTTGCTTTTGATTAGTTAACTCTCTTAACTGATTCTGCAAAAGAGGTGACATACCTCGCTTAGAGAAAACAAAAGAAAATCATCAGTTCAACATCTGAAGAGAACTAGAATGGCTATGGAGTTTGTGACAGCAAAAAGAAAGAGATATGAGGTACAAAATTTACCCCAGCAAAGTAACGGCCTGAAAATTTACTAGGCTGCATCGGACGTGATAATAGCGATCTCAGTTCCTGCCAATAGAACCACATGTCAAGATTTCATGTTTCATGGTTCAGGAGAAGATTTCTTCTTATTACTAGTGACTAACCTCCTGCAGCTTTGTAAGTTGTGCTGAGGTTGCTTTTCTCTGCCTAATATTGTCCACTCTCTCCTCTTCACTTTCTTCGTCGTCCAATTCGAGTTCCATCAATTCAGCATGCTTGAGCCAGGTCCTGTCTCCTCTCTCCTGAATAGTAGACACCAAAAACAAATTGATAACAAAGTTAAGTACACAACTGGTAGAGTTACAGAAAAGCATTCAGATGAAGGCAGTGAGTGTAAATGTACTACGATGGAAGAAATACCCGCGAGCCTTTCCGCTTAATCTGGTCTATTTGACGTGCTAGAGATAATCGTTTCCTCACAGCTGGCATGTAAGAACTATCTACAGGGAATATCTTTACGCTTTCCTGTAAGAACAAACAAAGGAACCTTCAGCATGAAAGTGGCAACTTCCTCATTGTTTTCTGAAATATGCTTTAGAAGGCTAAATCTATATACCTTAGACAACGACTTGCATAATGTGTAGAACTTTGATGTATCATTAGGCGAAATCAAAGCTATGCTGCATCCCTCTGCGGATGCTCTGGCAATCCTCCCACATCTATGGACATATTCCTATATAAATAAAAAGGCTAAGAGCTTGTAGAACTATTATCAAAGAAAACTACAAAACTGAAGAGTTATTCTTAGCTTACTTTTGCCTTGTGAGGAAGTTGGTAGTGAATAACAGTTCGGACATTCTTAATATCAATTCCCTGTGCGAAAACATCTGTTGCAAATATGTGTTTCCGAAGCACCATTGAACTCAGTATATGACAAGATGATATTTCAATATTTTGGCAAAATAAATGTTACAAGAGATCAATACTAAGTATCACAACGACGGCTATATGGTTTGCAAGCAAATGAAGAGTAGAAGCATCAAAGTAGACTACAAAATTATAGACTACAAACCCAGCACAGATATCATTTCACAGTTATAATCATCTTCGAAAAGAGACAAGATTGATAATATATATAAAGGATAAAACTATGGTATCACAAAATTGAGACGATCATCAAACTAAATCTTCTTCCATATAGACGAAATAATGTTAATACAGAATCGAGATCTCAAAAAGTTAGTAAAGCTGATATAGTTTAATTACATCTTGAAAGCTATATAGTATAACGAGAAAAACTAGAGAAATCTGAAAGCAACAGTGATGGATTTTAGTACCTTGAGATTAGGGTTCTTATTAGTTCTTCGAAGAGTGTAAAGGAAGATAAGAAAAATGAAGAAAAACTATATAGTCTCAATCTTAACCGTTGGATTGTTTAACAAAGCTTGATCAAAGTTATGGCCCAATCATAACTCTGACCCATAAGCCCAAATCAAAATGGCCCAACAAAATATTTATTAGGTTCTTTCGCGTTTTTTGGAAAGTTTGAGTTTATAAGCTAAGTTATAAGACAAGGATTCTCTCTTCTCCTTTTCCTAAGCAAATCCATAGCTATTTTTATATCCTATGAGTAAAATGAAAAGGGCTTCACTTAATTGATAATATAATTTTATTTATAAACAACCTTATAAAAAGGTTTATGAATAAGAAAATTACCTCTCTATGCATTTACACTTGTGCCATTTACCAACACTCTACATTCAAAACGTTGATAAATCATTTTGAAGTTTATTATCCTAATTTCTATTAAAGAACAACTTACTTTTTCCGTTATAATGACCATAAAATCATAATCAATCTAATGTATACTTATGAAACTTGATGAGAAAAATTATCAATACACCACTTTGAAGCTCATCTTTTAAAGAAATGAATCCGAATCCTCAAGTCCATACAACTCAATCTTTAACCAACAAAAGAAACACCAAAGAAGAAAAATAGAAAATATAGATGTTGGAAAAGTTATATATCCAAATTACTTGAATAATTTCAAACTAAAGCATGTATATATGATCATTAGGTATGAAACGGAGCTACGATTCAAACACAATCGAAAGTGAACAAAATTATATAACCATCAATGGTAAGTGATACGGTTTTACTAAATTGAGATGATAATGTTATTATGTGATTCAATTTCCGGTTATGGTTGAGTATTGGTGCCTGATGTCGACTTGGTTATCTACTCAAATTGATTCTGGTTTAGAGTTAATGTTTTCCGGTTAATTGAAGAGCTGAAGAGAAGATTTGAGGACCGGTTATCTCAGTCTGGTTTTGACTTGAAGATTATTGGTTCATTTATTTGGTTTCAATCAGTTGGTTTACGATTGTAAAAAAACTTTACTCTTTCTTCTTTCTTCTTTCTCTCTTGATTTTGTATTTCTCTTCCTCTTGATTCTGTTCGGTGACTCCATTGTTGTTTGTGTGGAGCTCGAACAAGTTGTAATTGTTCATAGTGGATTGATGGTCCTATCTAGCCCCAGACGTAGATCAAGTCACACCGGCTTGATTGAACTGGGTAAACAATTTTCTTGCGTCTTGTGTCGTCTTTAATTTCTTGCATCTGCGATTGTTCTTTCTTCAAGAACTGTTTCGTATCGATTCAGTTTGTGCTCAAGCTCATTCCGCAGAGTGAATCGTCATTGGATTTATAACAGATAATATTTTTCATACTTTCATCTCTTTGAGATCGTAACCTTTATAACATTCAAAAGCAAATTTGCAAAACACTAACAAAATGTACTCAATCCAGAGTTGGTAATACAAAAAAGTGACATAGTTTCTGTTTTTAAGAAAGCATTACAACAACAACCAAAAGAAGAAACACACAATAATGGAGGCTAAGAGAAAAAGAAGAGGAAGACAAATGGGAAATAGCTAGGAAAATGGAAGAAGAAGCGAGTAAAAGCGAAGAGAACCGAATGGATAAGAGAAATCAAGACGAATAAGGATGAATATCAGTAGAAGAAAAGAATCCCCAAATCTAAGAAATATGGAATAATTGAAAACAGTAAACGGACGGCACAATAAAACCAATTAAAAGTATTAAACAGAGTTAAACATAAATAAATGTTGCTAATTTAAGTTTAAAATTGGCAAGTCAACTAAAGTTTGCACTTAATTTAGTAAAGGTATGCGTTCATATTTTTTTATGGCAAATTTGTAAAAGTTTATATTTTATTTGACTGTTTTCCTTTTTTTTAATTGATGGGTAACTTCATCATCGGTTTGAAGCATTATGAATGAGAAGAGAAATAAAGAATGTTACCTGTCGAACGTGGAGCAAACTCTCATCAAGAGGTAGTTGGGATTTTAAGATAAAGCATTCAGAGCCTTGAGATCATCATTATTTAGTATTGGCATGTGGACTTAGTAAGTGTTTGTCTTCTATCTATCGTCGAACTATTGGATCATCCGAGCTTTCCTTAACTAGTAGTCCTACAAAGGGTTTTTATAAGCATTGTCTTGGGTTTGATTTTGAATCTACGATTATGATTTCTGACAATTCTTACATGGACAATATATTTATTAGAGTCTAAAATTATCGATTTATAATGCAAATTCCATAAACTACTGAACCCTCGTCAATAAGTCATGACGATGGATTATGAGGCGGTGAATCCATCCATCCTCGGAAATAGTTTACTATTTTCTTTTATAGAATAATTTTTAGGGATTTCTTCGAAGTGGTATTTTAATGAATTTAGAAATCTTGTAAAATCATGTGTTTTTCATGCATTAATTTTCAAATCTTATTTAAAATCATGTATTATTGGTTCTGTCATTTGTAAATCCTACTCAAAATCACCCATTTTTGGCTCTATCATTTATAAATCTTAATTAAAATCACATCTTCTTCAACCTTACGAATTTGAATATGTATATGTTATTTTAATGGATTTGAGTGGATTTGATTGTGAATTTCCCTTTAAAATACAAAAACTCAAATCCTTACAAAATACTTGTAATTTTAAGTTGGATTTAAAAAGTTCACTTTCTATGATTTTAAAATCAAAGAATTTACAAATCTTAGATGGATTTCTAAATCATACCTTGAAGAAACCCCCTTTGTTTTTTCCCCAATTTTAGATGTAATGAGAATTTTTTCGGTAGGTAAATTTGTAAGGAAAATTCTGTACGGCTTTTGACGAATTGTGACAAAGTGTCGGCAACATTTAATTACGGACTCTCTAACTGACAAAATCAGATTCTGTCAGAAGTTTTGTCAGATTTTTGGTGATAAATTACATACAGAGTTACTTATGTTATAAATTGTCACAAAACTGTCAAGATGACTCAAAAATATTAACGGATTTTTGACACTTACCATTCGTCAAAAATTTGTACGATTATTTTTCTCGGTCTAATTGTCTCGACGGATCAGCATTTCATCGAAAATGACGTCAGAATTTGAAGTAATTTTTATAGTTATCTGTATGATTCACGGGATGCTTGAAGAGTGCCTTGAGAAACCTTTCTCTAGAGCTTGAAGAGTGCCTTGAGAAACCTTTCTCTAGGAGCTTGAAGAACCTGTCTTCTCGCTTTGTCAATATTGACTCCTTTATTCTGTCTTCGTGTCACCAAATTATTGTTAGTTACAAAATCACCATACAATAAGTTTACATCTAATTAATTTTGAAGGTAGTAACCAATGTTTCATTTTTCTAACTTGAGCATGGACATGATTGTAAGTGTCATGACACAATTGGAAAAATAGTACAAATTATGAAGTTTAAAGTTTCGATCATAACTATTTGGTGTGGTACATAAAATCAATTTTCAATTATGAAAATATTCATAGTTGAGATCAGCAACCATGTGGTTGAAGCATGGAGGGGTCCCAATGACATTATGGTGTTTTATCATTCTTATTAGTTCATTACCTATTTAGAAGATATCGAGTAATCATAATAATAAAGCAAAATTATATCCTAACAACTAGTATAATAAATTAATAATCAACTAAGTGACTTTCCCGCATGTGCATGCGTGCATAAAACCTTTTAATTTAATTTATTTAAAATATTTATTTTTTACATATTAATATTTAACTTTTTAATAATATACATAAGATATAAAAAAATGAAAGATATCATCAATTTTATACATGAAAGATAAATCTTTATATAATATTAAATTTTTAAGATACAAAACAAATGAGAATATCCTATCCAAAACCTTCAAAGTGTCAACTACTTCTACTTTAATCCATAAATATTTTTATTCCCACAATAAACTTCAAATGTGGCTAGTTTGATAATTTAAACCCTCAAAGTAATATTTTTGTGTAATAGCCCACAAAATTCTGTTAAAAATAACTTTTTTTGAAAACAATTTTTTAAAAAAAATCTTATAAAAATTGAAAAAAATTCATAAATTCTAAAAATAATTCCTAAAATATTAAACTAAAAAATAATCACTATTATGTATTTTAAAAACTTAAAAAAATTTTAAATATCAAAATAATTTCAAAAATTAGAATAAAAATCCACTAAAATTTCAAAAAATCTTGAATAACAATAATTAAAATTTATTATTAAAAGAATTTACTTTTTCAAAAGAAGAAAAAACAACTTGTATCAAAAATATCCATAATCAAATATCAAAAAATACATGTAACAAACATTTTGTAATAATCAAATACATTTGTTTTGAATTTTTTCGAATGTTTGAAACTATATGAGGTTTTTTTGTATTTTTGGAAAAAGTAATTTGTTTTAATATTAATTTTTAATATTTGTTATTGAAGAATATTTTAATTATTTGTTGATTTATATTTGATTTTTGAAATTATTTTGATTATTGAAATTTTTAAAAAAATTTAAAATATTTTAGTGATTAATTTTAAGTTTAATATTTTAGAAAGCATTTTTAGAATTCATGGATTTTTTTTGTTTTTTCTGTAATTTTTAAGGATTTTTTGGATTTTTAAAGATTTTATGGATTTTTTAAATTTGTTTTTAAAAATAATTATATTTTAAACACAAAAATGTTATTTTCAGGGTTTAAATCACCAAATTAGTCATTTCGGAGGTTTGTTGTGAGAGTAAAAATATTTGAGATTTAAAGTATAAGTGACTGCCAATTTGAAAGTTTTTTATGAGATATTCCCCAAAATAAAATAATATATTATATAATTTTTTTCATTGACCTCACATTTAAGATATCACACTACAAATATTATTAAATAAAGTTTTATGCGTTAAAAATATAACTGATATAATTTTCTGGTAATTGACAACAAATATTTCATATAGATTATCTTTTCTAAAATATGTGAATTCAAACGTTTAGAAAAAAAAAAAGATAATTCATGAACATATGAATTTAACGTAGAAATACAACAAATATATGATTATCTTGTATATTTTTTTGTAGAAAACTATCTCAATTGATTTAAATGATCTTCATAGTCTCATAATTTGTACCATGATTTTGTACTAATCTAAAATTGGAATGATTTCTCTAATGAAAACAAAGAGAATATATAAGTTCTTAACAATTAACATGATAAAAGAAAGAAAAAATAAACAAATAACTCTCCGAAGAAAAAAAATTGTAAATTTAAAGAATGTTTGTGATGAATGAGAAATTTATGATGGATTGATGATTAATTATGTTTGCTTTATAAAGGAAAAATATATGATTTTCAAATAGGAATATGAATTATTAAAGATTATGATAACTATGAAATATATGTATTATCTTAATCTATAAAAATTTAAATATGTAATTAACATTATCTCATTATAATGAAAATAATATTAAATCAAAAACAAAAAAAATTCTTATCTAATTTTCTGATACTTTTAACTTGAGAGATAATTATATTAAGTTTAAAAACTAAATGAATTAATATAATAAGATAAACAAATTAAAAATAAATTAAT